>OX578148.1:118007865-118275365 GCA_951213105.1 Amaurobius ferox
AAACAGACAGACAGACAGACAGACAGACAGATTTTCAATTTTATTTATATAGATATACTAGCAGCATACCCGTTCTTCGTACGGAGTATATAATATAAAGAAACTTGAAATTCATAATCATGCCCAAATTCTTATAGTATACTAAATGACATGTTTAATCAAAATATTCTGTTAAAATATTTAATATAATGCTCCTAAAAAGAAGTTTAAGAATCTCTGTTCTCGCTATATAAAATTATCTTCATGGACATATCTGAAGAATAAAACATCTTGGACCCCTTATGTAAGCAAATATAAAAAAAAATATGGAATTGAATCAATATATGCAAAATAAAAGCGTTAAAATTGTATGGGACCCGTACTAATTATATACGCGAATATTAGAAAATATAACCTGCATTAGTAGATTACATGTATAAATTGAAAATACCAATAAACCCGTGATCTTTAAATCTGAAGACAGTCATTTATTCCAATATATGTCAAAATTAAAGTGCTAAAATTATATGGGAAGATATACACGTACTACTTATAATGTCCGATTATTAGTAGAAGATTACCCGTTTTGCAATATGAGTCACAAATGTTTTTTGGTAAAATACAACAGACGACGTAATTAATTGAATATATAATTAATCCCCTTAATCTTCATACCAGAAGACTGTACTTGATTCCAATATATATGCCAATATATATCAAAATATATGCCAATATACCTGTACTATTTATATTCTCGTAGGTTAGAAGATATACCCGTGCATTCCTAGAAGATTACTCGTACAACGTACAATATGCGTGTGTCAGCAATATTTGCCGCAATAAAACAATGGCGTAATAACTTAAAAATATCAATAATCCCTGAATCAATAATTCCGGAAAATATCGATAATAATAATGTTTAAACCTGAAGAGTATAATTGATATTATCCAGTCCAAAAAGGAAATGGCAATGAAATTTATTTTATATACATATCTTCATTATTCAAATCGGAAAGGATTTAATAAAAATCGTCTGCCGCATAAACACATTGGATTTAAATCCGTTGCTAAGCGACATGATATCATTTGCTTCAAATAAATTGGTAGAAAAAATATCGTCTAAATAGTTATATTTCTATGGAACATTTGGCGACAGTTTCGTCAAATTAGCGACATTTTAAAAAATCGCCAAATTTATCGCCAAGTGGGACTGTAGAACTGACAGTTCCACTTTGCGACAAATTGACGAAATATCATCACAATACTATCCCCTAACAAAAAACAATTAATATCATTTATGTAGCGCAATTTTATCAATTTCAAGATATTTTTATAGATTTGAAAACATTTTTATCAATTTGGTGACATTTTAAAAATTCGCTAAATGTATTACTAAGTAGGATGGTTGGTCTGACAGATAAATGCTAACCAAACATCATTTCAGTACTCTCTTCTAACAAAACAAAAAAAAATTTCATTGACATGCAGAATCCCAAGCCACACGACCAACCCGAAGGTTTATGGCAGCTGTTTGTGTGTCGTTTATATCAATTTGGCGACATTTCCGTCAATTTGGCAAAGTTTAAGAAAAGTTGTCAAATTAGCGATATCCCTCCAAATTCGTAGCTTTGAATTTGCAGATCTGAATGAAACATTCTTATCCCGTTTCAATATACTAAATGAAAACACTACAATTGTATTTGAAGATATACCCGCTCTACTCTTTTTCTGTTTCAACAATCGGCTATATGAATTTATTGGCTAAACACAATATATGAGTTTAGTAGCTAAATACGATATAAGCTTGAAAACTCTTTGCCAAAATAAATGAAATTGATGTACGCAGTCAGCAATTAATATAATTAAAAGAAAAATCAAACCGTCCATTCATAAGATATACTTTTATATCCATTTATCCATTTATTTATTATTTAAATCGAAAAAAAAATAATAAAAACATTAACAAACACATTTAATTTAATTGCGATGCCGAGCAACATGATATATCCTCCTAAAATGTTAAAATTTATTAACCACTAACAGCACACCCGTTATTCGTACGGAGTGTATAATTTAAAGAAACTTAAATTTCGCAATCATGTGCGAATTCTGTTAAAATATTAAATTTATTGCTCCTAAAGAGAAGTTTAAGAATATATGTTCTCACTATGCAAAATTATCTTCACGATCAGATCTGAAGAATAAAACATCCTGCCCCCTTTTGTAAGCAAATTTACAGAAGAAAAAATAGGAATTGAATGAATATATGCAACCCCGTACTAATTATATTGTCGCAGATCAGAAAATATGCCAATGCGTTAGTAGAAGATTACCCGTATTACAATATGCGTCTCAAAAATATTTGCCAAAATAAAAGAGATGACGTAATAAATTGAAAGCATCAATAATATCCGTACTCTTTATACCAGAAGGTCGTAATTGATTCCAATATATGCCAAAATATATCAAAACATATGTCAATATACCTGTACTACTTATATTCTCGTAGATTAAAAGATATACACGTGTATTTGTAGAAGATTCGTACAACATACAATATATGAGTTTAAACAATTTTTGTCATAATAAAATAATTGCATAATAACTTGAAAATATCAATAATCCTTGAATCAATAATCCCCGAAAATATAAATAATAATAATTTTTAAACCTGAAGACCGTAATTGATATTATCCAGTCAAAAATGCTATAAGAAAAATCAAATCGTTCTTTTCTAAAATATATTTTTATATCCATTTATTTATTATTCAAATCGAAAAAATAATTATTAAAATTAACAGACAGATTTAATTTAATTGCGTTTCTGAGTAACATGATATAAGATAGAATCTTATAACATGTTAAATATGTCATGTCTTATAACATAAACTGCGAAATTAAATAACGATTTTGATTTCTCTATACTTCTCATTGTTCCGTAAAAGCGTGTTTTAAATAAACCATGAACCATGGAGATAGATTTCCCCTTTAAATCATGTTTCAAACAATTCATGTTTTCAGAAAGTGACTAATTAACGCAAAAAATCTCCCATCAAACTCAGAGATTAAATTTTAATTCACTTTCAAACGATTTTCAAGCTTTTCGTTTGGATAAACCACGGAGTTAGGGAGTAGAACTCCTAGGAAAAAGTTCCGTTTTTCATTAATATCTCGACAACCCCAGGTCTTAGAAACTCGAAACTTGGACAAAATTTATGGGTGGATATTTCAAGGCTATTCACCAAATTTCATTAAATTCGGTTCAGCCGTTTTTCCGTGATGATGAGACAAACGAAAATTTCGTTTTTTACTAATATCTCGAGAACCACTGGTCGTAGAAACTCAAAACACGGATATAATTTTAAGTGGGGCTATTTCTGGGCTACCCACAAAATTTCATCAAATTCGGTTCAGCCGTTCTCCCGTGATGGTGTGACAAACAGACAGACAGACAGACAGACAGACAGACAGACAGATTTTCATTTTTATTTATATAGATTACATGTATTATTTATTGAACGAAGTGATATATTTAATCAGTTATCCATATTGCTGCTAATAAACTAATTGGTGGCAAAAATGCTGACATCTTATCTATATAAATAAAATTGAAAATCTGTCTGTCTGTCTGTCTGTCTGTTTGTCCCATCATCACGGCAGAACGGCTGAACCGAATTTGATGAAATTTTGTGGGTAGCCTAGAAATAGCCTCACTTAAAATTTAGTCCGTGTTTTAAGTTTCTACGACCAGTGGTTCTCGAGATATTAGTAAAAAACAAAAATTTCGTTTGTCTGATCATCACGGGAAAACGGCTGAATTTTGTGGATCGCCTTGAAATAGCCCTCCATAAATTTTGTCCAAGTTTTGAGTTTCTAAGACCAGGGGTTGTCGAGATATTAATGAAAAACGGAACTTTTTCTTAGGAGATCTACTCTCCAACTCCGTGGTTTATCCAAACGGAAAGGATGAAAATCGTTTGTTTTAAACGCCAAAATGAAATAAAACTTTATTTCCGAGTTTGGTGCAGGATTTTTGCATTAATTAGTCACTATAGGAGAACATAAATTGTTTGAAACATGAATTTAAATGGAAAAATCTACCTCCATGGTTCATCTCTCACAAGCTTTTACTCAACGATATAAAGTATAAAGAAATCAAAATGGCTATTTAATTTCGCATTTTATGAGGAAGATTCTATCTTATATCATGTTGCTCGGCAACGGAATGAAATTAAATGTGTTGTTAATATCAATTATTATTTTTTTTATTTGTATAATAAATAAATGGATGTAAAAATATATTTTGTAAATTCTGTAATATATATTTTGTAAATTTGTAATTCGGTTTGATTGTTCTTTTAATTATATTGCGGACTGCGAACATCACTTTCATTTATTTTAGCAAAGAGGTTTCAAGCTCATATATTGTGTTTAGCTAATAAACTCATATATTGTGTTTACCCAATAAATTGATTTAGCCGATTGTTGAAGCAGAAAAAGAGTAGAACGGGTGTATGTATGTATCTTCTATTACAATTTTACTGTTTTTATTTAGAATATACAAACGGGATCAGGATATTTTATTCTTCAGATCTGCAAATTCAGAGCTACGAATTTAGAGGAATATCTCTAAATAACTTGGTAACTTTTCTTAAACTTTACCAAATTAGTGGAAATGTCTCCAAATTGATAAAAATGACCCAAATCAATGAAATTAAATTTGTTTTTTTAGAATAAAGTACTGAAATGATGTTTCTGTAGCATTTGTCGGTCAGTCCATCCATCCTACTTAGTAACACATTTAAGGAATTTTTTTAATATCACCAAATTGGTAAAAATATTTCTAAATCCATAAAAATATAATGAAATTGATAAAATCGCGCTTAATAAATGAAATGAATTGTGTTTTGTTAGGGGATAATATTGTGATGATGTTTCGTCAATTTGTCGCATAATGGGATTGTCAGTTCTACAGTCCCACTTGGCGATAAATTTGGCGATTTTTTAAGTTATAGCTAAATTGACGAAAATGTCGCCAAACCTTCCATGGAGATTGCATTATTCAGATGATATGATTTCCATCAATTTATTTAAAGCAATTGATATCATGTCGCTTAGCAACGGATCCAATATGTTATGCGGCATATAATTTTTATTAAATCTTTTCCGATTTGAATAGTAAAAATATGTATATAAAATAAATTTCATTGACATTGAATTTTTGATTGGATAATATCAATTACGGTCTTCAGGTTTAAACATCATTATTATTGATATTTTCGGGGACTGTTGATTCGGGAATTACTGATATTTTCAAATTATTATGGAATTGTTTTATTATGACGAAAATTGTTGAAACTCATATATAGTACGTTGTACGAGTAATCTTCTACAAATGCATAGGTATATCTTCCAATCTACGAGAATATAAGTAGTACAGGTATATTGGCATATATTTTGATATATATTGGCATATATTCGAATCAATTACGACCTTCTGGTATTAAGATTACGGGAATTTTTGATACTTTCAATTTTTTATGTCATCTCTTTTATTTTGGCAAATATTTTTGAGACACATATAGCAATACGGGTAAACTTCTACTAACACACTGGCATATTTTCTAATCTGCGAATATATAAGTAGTACGGGGTTGCATATATTGATTCAATTCCTTTTTTTTTTGTAAATTTGCTTACAAAAGGGGCCAGGATGTTTTATTCTTCAGATCTGCCCGTGAAGATAATTTTGCATAGTGAGAACAAATATTCTTAAACTTCTCCTTATGAGCAATAAATTTAATATTTTAACAGAATTTGCACATGATTGTGAATTATAAATTTCTTTATATAATATACTCCGTACGAAGAACGGGTATGCTGCTAGTCTATATAAATAAAAATGAAAATCTGTCTGTCTGTCTGTCTGTCTGTTTGTCACACCATCACGGGAGAACGGCTGAACCGAATTTGATGAAATTTTGTGGGTAGCCCAGAAATAGACCCACTTAAAATTATATCCGTGTTTTGAGTTTCTACGACCAGTGGTTCTCGAGATATTAGTAAAAAACGAAATTTTCGTTTGTCTCATCGTCACGGAAAAACGGCTGAACCGGATTTAATGAAATTTGGTGAATAGCCTTGAAATATCCCCCCATAAGTTTTGTCCAAGTTTCGAGTTTCTAAGACCTGGGGTTGTCGAGATATTATTGAAAAACGGAACTTTTTCCTAGGAGTTCTACTCCCTAACTCCGTGGTTTATCCAAACGAAAAGCTTGAAAATCGTTTGAAAGTGAATTAAAATTTAATCTCTGAGTTTGATGGGAGATTTTTTGCGTTAATTAGTCACTTTCTGAAAACATGAATTGTTTGAAACATGATTTAAAGGGGAAATCTATCTCCATGGTTCATGGTTTATTTAAAACAAGCTTTTACGGAACAATGAGAAGTATAGAGAAATCAAAATCGTTATTTAATTTTGCAGTTTATGTTATAAGACATGACATATTTAACATGTTATAAGATTCTATCTTATATCATGTTACTCAGAAACGCAATTAAATTAAATCTGTCTGTTAATTTTAATAATTATTTTTTCGATTTGAATAACAAATAAATGGATATAAAAATATATTTTAGAAAAGAACGATTTGATTTTTCTTATAGCATTTTTGACTGGATAATATCAATTACGGTCTTCAGGTTCAAAAATTATTATTATTTATATTTTCGGGGATTATTGATTCAAGGATTATTGATATTTTTAAGTTATTATGCAATTATTTTATTATGACAAAAATTGTTTAAACTCATATATTTTATGTTGTACGAATCTTCTACAAATACACGTGTATATCTTTTAATCTACGAGAATATAAGTAGTACAGGTATATTGACATATGTTTTGATATATATTGGCATATATTGGAATCAATTACGACCTTCTGGTATAAAGAGTACGGATATTATTGATGTTTTCAATTTATTACGTCATCTCTTTTATTTTGGCAAATATTTTTGAGACGCATATTGTAATACGGGTAATCTTCTACTAACACATTGGCATATTTTCTGATCTGCGACAATATAATTAGTACGGGGTTGCATATATTCATTCAATTCCTATTTTTTCTTCTGTAAATTTGCTTACAAAAGGGGGCAGGATGTTTTATTCTTCAGATCTGATCGTGAAGATAATTTTGCATAGTGAGAACATATATTCTTAAACTTCTCTTTAGGAGCAATAAATTTAATATTTTAACAGAATTTGCACATGATTGCGAACTTTAAGTTTCTTTAAATTATACACTCCGTACGAATAACGTGTGTGCTGTTAGTGGTTAATAAATTTTAACATTTTAGGAGGATATATCATGTTGCTCGGCATCGCAATTAAATTAAATGTGTTTGTTAATGTTTTTATTATTTTTTTTCGATTTAAATAATAAATAAATGAATAAATGGATATAAAAGTATATCTTATGAATGGACGGTTTGATTTTTCTTTTAATTATATTAATTGCTGACTGCGTACATCAATTTCATTTATTTTGGCAAAGAGTTTTCAAGCTTATATCGTATTTAGCTACTAAACTCATATATTGTGTTTAGCCAATAAATTCATATAGCCGATTGTTGAAACAGAAAAAGAGTAGAGCGGGTATATCTTCTAATACAATAGTAGTGTTTTCATTTAGTATATTGAAACGGGATAAGAAAGTTTCATTCAGATCTGCAAATTCAAATCTACGAATTTGGAGGGATATCGCTAATTTGACAACTTTTCTTAAACTTTGCCAAATTGACGGAAATGTCGCCAAATTGATATAAACGACACACAAACAGCTGTCATAAACCTTCGGGTTGGTCGTGTGGCTTGGGTCTTCTACATATCAATGAAATTTTTTTTTGTTTTGTTAGAAGAGAGTACTGAAATGATGTTTGGTTAGCATTTATCTGTCAGACCAACCATCCTACTTAGTAATACATTTAGCGAATTTTTAAAATGTCACGAAATTGATAAAAATGTTTTCAAATCTATAAAAATATCTTGAAATTGATAAAATTGCGCTACATAAATGATATTAATTGTTTTTTGTTAGGGGATAGTATTGTGATGATATTTCGTCAATTTGTCGCAAAGTGGAACTGTCAGTTCTACAGTCCCACTTGGCGATAAATTTGGCGATTTTTTAAAATGTCGCTAATTTGACGAAACTGTCGCCAAATGTTCCATAGAAATATAACTATTTAGACGATATTTTTTCTACCAATTTATTTGAAGCAAATGATATCATGTCGCTTAGCAACGGATTTAAATCCAATGTGTTTATGCGGCAGACGATTTTTATTAAATCTTTTCCGATTTGAATAATGAAGATATGTATATAAAATAAATTTCATTGCCATTTCATTTTGGACTGGATAATATCAATTATACTCTTCAGGTTTAAACATTATTATTATTGATATTTTCCGGAATTATTGATTCAGGGATTATTGATATTTTTAAGTTATTACGCCATTGTTTTATTGCGGCAAAAATTGCTGACACACGCATATTGTACGTTGTACGAGTAATCTTCTAGGAATGCACGGGCATATCTTCTAACCTACGAGAATATAAGTAGTACAGGTATATTGGCATATATTTTGACATATATTGGCATATATATTGGAATCAAGTACAGTCTTCTGGTATGGAGATTAAGGGGATTAATTATATATTCAATTTATTACGTCGTCTGTTGTATTTTACCAAAAAACATTTGTGACTCATATTGCAAAACGGGTAATCTTCTACTAATAATCGGACATTATAAGTAGTACGTGTATATCTTCCCATATAATTTTAGCACTTTAATTTTGACATATATTGGAATAAATGACTGTCTTCAGATTTAAAGATTACGGGTTTATTGGTATTTTCAATTTATACATGTAATTTATTAATACAGGTTATATTTTCTAATATTCGCGTATATAATTAGTACGGGTCCCATACAATTTTAACTCTTTTATTTTGCATATATTGATTCAATTCCATATTTTTTTTTTATATTTGCTTACATAAGGGGTCCAAGATGTTTTATTCTTCAGATATGTCCATGAAGATAATTTTATATAGCGAGAACAGAGATTCTTAAACTTCTTTTTAGGAGCATTATATTAAATATTTTAACAGAATATTTTGATTAAACATGTCATTTAGTATACTATAAGAATTTGGGCATGATTATGAATTTCAAGTTTCTTTATATTATATACTCCGTACGAAGTACGGGTATGCTGCTAGTTGTTTATATTACAAAGTTTTCCTTGAATCACCAATTTCTTAGGATCTATTATAGGTAGATATTCGATAATAAACGATATAAAATTAACATCAACTTTCAGAGAAGGTAGTTGGAGGTAAGGGGATCTAAGGATTTCTATTTCGGTTTCTTTTTCCATTTCCGGTTTAAAAATTGTCATTTTCCTTGAAACATCTATTTCTCAAGATTGGCTATACATAGGGATGAGACGATAACTGGTGTGGATTCAGCATCATATTCTAGAGGAGGTAAAGTTAGGGGACCGCTAATGATATCTACTTCCGATTCAAAAGTTCTTCTTGAAACATCTATTTCTCAGGATTGGTTATAGATACAGATAGATGATGATTGAATTTAGTAGAATTCAGAAGGATGTGATCCTCAGGAATTTTTCCTTTTCCGGTTCTGGGATTGTAACTTCTGATTTTAGCGAAAACTTTTATGACTGTACGAAATAGGTACGCAAAAAAGAATAAACATGCTTAATTATTGCTTCAAGAATATAGTTTAGGACACACCATTTGCCACCATATGAAGATTTCATCAAACGTTTTTTTTTTACTTTTATTTTACCTCTAAAGTCATTTGATATTTTTAATCAACCGTTGATTTCGTTGCTAATATATTAGTTTAATTTCGTATGACGCTATAACATAATAAATTTTATACACATTTTGCGTTACCGTTGTGTTGTTGGCCATCTAATTGGAATCAATTACAAAAACACTCTGTGTAAAGGATAAGGAAAACTTTAGCAACGTATTTAAGCACAAATAAGACAAAATGCATCTTATAGTTGTTTCGGGGATACTCTGGATCCCCTTCGTCAGCAATAGAGAGCCAACCAACCCGAAGTCAACATATAACCCATTTCGATTTTTTGTCTTCGTGTTTGTTGGTTCTCTTGCACTGGCAAAGGTGATCCAGTGTGCCTTCGAACTAGCTGCGGAGTTCATTTTGTTTTATTTGTGAAATACGCTGCAAAAATGTTTCTCATCTATTTAGAATTGTAATAAAAGCTAATTCCTCAAAGTGCAATTAAAATGTGTATTTACTATCTAATTATTTTTCTAAATGCTTAGTTAAATAAAATCTCATTTACACGAAATAATATTCAAGAGTCCTCATTTTTTCGAATAAATTGTTTAAAACATTTAAAAATATCACAAAATGTAATCACGGCAAAATATGTCTTCTATTTTAAAAACAATCATTTTAATCATTGGTGACTAATATAATTTTTGAGACGCTTGCATTAACAGTCCTATATCTAACATATTTTTGTATGCATTTTTGTTTGCATTAACAGTCCTATATCTAAATAAAATGTATAAAGAACTTTTTAAATTACACGTTTTTATTACAATGAACTAAAATATATATATAAAAAAATAATTTTTAGCTATTACAACATTTTTGATCATATGTGACTAAAATTAGAAATGTGGGACGCCCATGAAAGAGTTGTATTTGGACATTAGCATAATTTTGAGAAACAATGAAAGTCAAAACATAGAAATGACAGATATATGAATGGCGGATTTATAAATCAAAATTGTCAAAGAGAAATGTAAATGAATTGAATGTAATGCAATGTCATTAAGGTTCTTAATGTCTTTCTTAAGAATCCTGCATTTAATGTCTCACATATAGTATAATGATCAGCTTCGATTGATCGGTTTCTAAATTGTTAGCACTCATCAGCATTGAATAGCAAATAAGGAGAACTAATAAATGTGAAACCGGTACACTGATGGCGATAACTGCATTAAGAAAACAATTACAAACTGCAAAATTTCTCCTATCATAAGATTTTATAAATTACATATAAAATTACATATAATTTTCCAATAGGTAGATATTCTGTAAGAAATATTCTAGATTTGACTGATTTTGTACACACAGAATGGTTTAATATTATGTATATTATCTTTCTCTGGATATGTTTTAAAGCAGATCTTTAACTCTCTTTTTATTTAATAGATTTCACTTAAAGAAAATATGTTGGTTAAACAGATATCCATCTATGCAGGTTTTATAAATAATATTATATTAAATTGAATATAATTTTCCAATAGGTAGATATTCTGTAAGAAATATTCCAGATTTGAAAGATTTTGTACGTACAACAATGTTTATCACTTATCTTATCTTTTCCTTGATATGTTTCAAGGCAGATCTTTAACTCTCTTTTCACTTAAGAGACTTCACTTAAAAGAAAAGATGCTGGTTAAGCAGATATCCAAGTATTTTTCTTTGGCTGAATAAGCAATTTTGAACACAACTATTTTTTTCAGATTCTAAACACATATTTTCATAGAAGAATATAATAAAATTTTCAAATATATACTTGAGGAGAGGAGATTGAATGGATAAAGAAAAATATGGTTTCTAACAAAGACTGCTTCTTATGTGTGCTATGAGTGTTGATAAAAAAATATGATTAAGATTTTCAAAAGCCGCTTTATATTAACCTAAGTATTTTCCTTCACCATTTTGGTTTTTAATTAAATTTATATTCATTACATTTCACTTGATTAAATGCAAACAATCCATTTTGAAATGTGTTCTGGTAGATATCACAAAAATAAAAAGTGATATATTGATAAAGTATACAAAAACTGAAAATATTTTTATATTATTTAATATTTCATTTCAGCGTTTAAACATTAAATTATACAGTTTAAAATTACATCACATAGTTAGTAATGGCTGATCATCAAACAAATACTTGAAAGTAACAACAGGTTGAAAAATTAAAATAATCTGATGTGGGCAGCACATGACATTTTTGTACCCAGTTTCATTCGAATAGGTCCATTCGTTCGTCAGTTATCGTTTCCACAGACTCACTGACACACACACAGACACACACTGACTACTGACTCACTGATACTCACAGAGAGAGAGAGAGAGGCATCACCTCAAAAATGTTCGATTCGTGATCAGGGATGCTTGGAACGTGCTCTCCTGTCGAAAACTCGAATTCGAATTTTCGACCCCGTCACAATACTTTCCTTATACATTATTGTATATAAAGAAAGTAATAGGATCATATTTAGGATGAATTAGACTGAGCAATCGATCCGGCATAAAGCAGAGAAAAAGTCTTGTATAGGGCCTAAATTTCGATTCCTTGGTCTAAATTTCGAATCAACAGTCATAGGGATACATGATTTACTTTATTGAGATATTTTATTTTATGGATTAAATATATTACCTTTTATTTTTACAATAATATAAATAACAGAATCAGTTTAAATTTTATAATTCCATCTTAATTGCTGTATTAGAAATATTCTGTGGAGATTTGATAGCCACACTCTGGCCCTGCATAATGGCAAGTCAGCAATCAAATTCGTCCTATACTGTTCAACAAATGTCTGAAGAACACCGTAAATCTTAAGCACATTTGGTGCTTAATATCGGCTTGTGATCTCAAAACGACATACCAAAATGTTATATAACATTGACCTTCAATTGAGTAATTATTTTATCAGTAATCAATGGGCTTTCGAATTTGGGGCTCATTTGCTGTCAAATCGCTAAGTCGTGTCACATGAGATTGACTTTTAATTACTACATAAACTTTATGCGAAGTAGAATATTGAATTTGTTATACGAAAAATTGTCTTGAATACTACACATATAGAATTTTGAAGGACTTAGTTGGTTTTATCAAATTTTAAGCAATTTAATTCGTGATTCTACAATTCTGAGTCAAAAAATTAGAATAATCGAAAAAAAATAAATTTTGGAAAAGGCTTTTTATATGTCGCTTATACAAAAAGTAATACAGGAAAAAACTTCATAATGTAAGAATCTACATAATTTGTTGAATATTTTAGCATAAAAATTAACGTAAATAATACAAAAATGAAAATGAGGTTGGAAAAAAATTAGTAGAATAACATTTACCTGGTTCAAAATACTAAAATAATGCTTTGTAAGTCACCATATTTAAAAAAATCAAAAATAGTGATTGTTTAATATTTTGTAGCATCACCTTTATATTTTATAATAGTACGAACTCTATTTGGCAAGTTAGTTACAAGTGGCTTATAATGTTTTCTGCGCAGACATGGCCATATCAATTTTATGCTGGAAATAAGATCAACTTTGTTTTTTGGCGCAATTTCTTGAAGTATTTTCTTCATTATTTCCCACAAATTCTCGATTGGATTTAAATCCGTCGAATTAGCCACCCAGGGAAGTAAGTTAATTTTTGTGGTGTGTAAGCCAGTTCGCAGTGGAAAATGACCTGTGACAAGATGTTAAATCATGTTGGAAAAAAAAAATCGTCCCCACACAAATCTTCTGATGATGGTATCATGAAATTCTCAAGAATTCCTTTATATATCTGAGTATTAAGTCTTTCGCAAGTGACACATAGCCTTCTAGGACAATTTGCAGTCATACAACCCCTTGCCGTTACGCTGGATGCAAATTTCAGTGATCGCTTCAGGCATTCCTCGTAATATGCTTCTTGGGACATTCGCCATACACGAACACCTTGATCACCATATGATACAGAGAGCATACTTTCATCTCTGATTAATACCTTTGTCCCATCATCTATGCCCCATAAAAGCCTTTTTTTGCACCACTTCACTCTGTCCCTTTTCTGTTTACTAGTCATGAGAGGCTGTATCTGTGGTACACGTGAATGAAATCTAAGTTTATGCAGACTTAGTGTTGTAGATTTACACACATCAATACTGTGTTCTTTCCATTTCCGATGCAAATACTACACTTCTGAAACGATTTTTCTTAGCAATATTGTTTAGCTTTCCATCATCTCTCGGAGTAGTTTTTGGTTTTCGTGCACTATGCAGACGATTGATTTCAAAATATCCATCGTTAAAATACGGCTTTATTGTTTACTAACACTTGATTGAGAAAATTTTAAGTAACTGGTGATATATTGCTGATTACGGCCTTGTTTATGCAAATCAGTAATACTATTCTTTTAAACTGCGTTATGTCAGACGAACGACCCATGTTTCACACAAAATGAACAAAAGAAACACGAAAGTCCCTCAGAAGCTAATTTTATGCTTAATGTATGCAACTTTCTGAACCATTCAGGAAAATTCATAAGTATTCTGATTTTTTGAACCACCTATTTTAGTATTTTAATATTTTGAATATATTTATTGAAATATCAATCAAAATTTTAAAAATTCGGCCCTTGAGACTCTCCATACACTTTACCCTGAACCGGATTGGTTTCACATCTATACGGATGGTTCATTTACTGAGGGTGCACCAAATGCCGGTGCGGGAATTTTTTCAGCCCAGTTTTCGTTCTACATACCCATGGGTACGCAAAATCTGCTTTTGATGGCGAGGTGATGGGTATTTGTGTAGTCCTAAGACAGATTAATGCCCCAAATTTCTGTTACGACAGAGTGGTCATTCACTCGGACTCAAAGGCAGCACTACAGGCTATTGGCTCAAAGACTTGTCCAACCTCCGAGGAAATAGTTGAATGACAAATTCTTTTGGAGAAATGGAGACTAGGGGGTAAAGAAATTGCCTTACAATGGATCCCCGGACATTGTGGGTTTTACGGAAACGACCAGGCTGATAAACTTGCAAAAAAAGGTACAGAAATAGTTCAAAAGATATCTACAAATTGTTCCTTCTATTCTGTAAAACTATATATTCGCAAATTTTTGAAACAAAAAATGGAAAGGAGAACTTATGACGCGTCTCTCAAATAAGAGCTGGAGCGATATTTTGGAAAGGAAAATAGCAGACAAACCTCGGGAAAAAGCAGTGGCCAATTTTAGGCTCGAAATTGGTCACGATTGCTTGTCGAGCCATCTCTATCGTGTTGGTAGTTTTTTCCAGCCCAAATTGCCCACTTTGCGGGTAAAATGAAGAAATGGACAGGACCCACATCGGAAGGTGCCCGACGCTGCGTGGAGCTTCTGAGGTAAAGCATTGGAGCGCTAAAGGCCAAATGATGAGATATTGACTTTTCACGTTATATGTTTCGAGTTCTGTTCTGTCTGTATAATGTCTGCCTTATTCTCTGTCATTAGAAATAAAAAAAAATATTTTGAATAATGAAACTCATTGTTAAAAACTAAAATATTTGCTCGAAATTAGATCTTTTAAAGTTTTAATTTACTTTAATAACATGTAAATTCATTGAAATATCAACCGTTGTTCCTTTTACTTTCCCTGCAATACATGGTAATGTGTAGGGAAGGCATTGGAATCGTGCTGAAAATCGCAACTCGAGTTTTCGACGGATCTACACGTTTCGAGATCTCTAGAATACGAAAAAACTATTTTTAGCGTGACGCCTGTGTGTGTGTGTCTGTCTGTCTGTGCAGATATTGTATTCTCTCTAACTAAAAAACTAATTGTCCGAATGTCAGAAAATTTGGTAGGTATGTCACTTGTGGGGGAGTCTGGTGCTAATTAGTTTTGGGTACGATTCGGGATAAAAGAAACCGCCTTTTTTTGCGAAATTACCCGCAAAAGTTTGTATCCACTCTAGCTGAAAATCTAATGGACCGAATTTCACAAAATTTGGTAGATAAGGCGCTTGTGGGTTACCCTGGTGCTGATTAGATTTTGGTATGATTCGGTAAAAAATAACCTGCTTTTTCTGCAAAATGGCTCGCAAAAATCGATAAAATCTAAATTAAAAAAACTACGTATGCTGAAATATATTCAGTAAATGCTTGTTTTATACGTAATTTTTAACGAAAAAAAGAATAAGACCAACCCCATTACACTAGGACCTGCCGTTCTTGAGATATTTTCGTTTTTTCGCTTTTTCTCTAAGCCACCTTTGAAAATGAGTCCAGTTACCAAATGAGAACGAAAATTGAATTAATAGTGAATTAAATTTCATTCAAATAAAGAGAATGTGTATATAAGTCTGCAGGGAAAGTCATGTGCTGCCCACATCAGATTTTTTAAATTCACTACGCTGAAATGAAGCTAAATGCAATTCAAATTACAAATGAAAATCCTTATTCTAATATTTTGACTGGGAGTTATATATAAGGTGTACATTTTTTCCCTTAATTTGACATTATAAACTTTGACAATAGAAACATATACATTTATATCACAATAAAAGAAATGCTTGTTGTGAAAACATACCTTTCTAGTATTTCTTTGAAAGAAGCGGGGATAAGAAAACTATGTGATTACAATTGCTTTGAGGATACTGAACAACTAATCCTAATCCATAGCGTAATGTTGATATTCAACTCGCATTACCTTTGTGTAAAATGTATAAATTTATGTATTATATTTTAGAACATCTAACTTTATATACAGCTCTTTTACTAGTTTAATCCTGCATTGAACCCCCTCTCCCTCTTGTCATTTTTGTCTTGGAACATTTAATATTTTTGAACCGCAATCTAAATCATTTTTGGTATATTATTTAAAACGTGCGAGCCCTCTGAGAGTTATTTCTTCTGTTGAGTTCAAGGTCGTTTTGGCAGTCGAGCAGACGATAATGGTATGCAGACGATAATGGACGATATGGTAAAGTATTGCAACGATTGTTTATAGGAGGTGGTTGTCGAGACTCCTGTCGAGACATGCTAGGCGTTTGGCCGTGAGAACCCTTCTCTGCGGGAAATTTTATGATCGTTTTCCATTGGTGGTGGCGGACTGGAAGCTTTCGTCCAGGTCCGTGGAAATATTGGCAAGAAAAGTATAAAAGCCGTGAGCACCATTTCTCTCTCTCCTACGCTCATACGACTGACTGATTTCCTGAAGGCTGTTCACGATTGCAACGCTCACTCCGAATCTCGGGGGTCTGACCTCCAGGCAGATTCCTAGATATTGGTGAGCTGAAGAATGCTGCCGTTCTATCGACCATTTTATGGTTCGATCCCGAGGTTCATACCGGGAATAGAATACATCGAGTCTGCTTGTGGAATGTTCCCGAGGCTCATATCGGGAAAGTCAGCCACTACTTCGCTGCCCAATAATATCCCGAGATCGTCTTCGAGTCGTCGACCGTTAAAGTTCTGAAAATTACGCCAAACATCCAGGCCGGGCCATTTCTGACACAGTTATGTGCAGTTACGTGAGAGCCGCCTTCATAGTGAAACGCCGGTAAATCGCCGTGTGGGCGAGTGGCTGATGTTGGGAACTCGACCTTACCACGTAGACATGGAGATCAAGGTAAGCGACCTTTATGTACAAATCAAGAAACGCCAGACGTGCAGATATTGTTGTGAGAATTCCTTGAATGGAAAGTACGACTTCCATCAGTACGACTTCCATCATTGCGTACGACTTCCATCAAAAGTACGACTTCCATCATTGCGGTCTAAAGCCAGTGGCTCTTTGAATGAAGTCTGCGCCTGTGCTCAGAGGTGTGCTGAGAGATTCAGCTGTTGTATTTAAATACACCTGAGAATTTAACGTCTTGAATAAATGAAACTAATTTTAACTTCAAAATTATGTTTATTTATTTTGTGTATTTTAATTAATTTTATTATTTGTGAAGAAGACGTTCCTTAACGGTAAGGTTTTAATTTTACATGTTTTTAGGTTGTTTTGGTTCTTCTGTGTTTTAGGGCAAGTCATCGCGGAGACTTACCTCTCCGGACAGGAGTGTGTGAACCTGTCGGTTATTTATGTGGCATATTCGATTATGTTTTTGTAGTGGTGATGGTGCTCGTGTGTCTTCTAAATTCTAAATCAAGAGGTCACGTTTGCACTTTTACAATAGGCAGTTGTTCATTAACAATTGTTATGATCACACTGATATAAGGGGGAGGGGCCAAAATTGCTAACGCCAAACAAATGCCCAAATACGTAATTTCTCTGTATTAAAAGAAAGTAGCTGGCGCTGCCGCCGCCCTTTGACAAATTTCTCGTTTCTCGAGGTTCTTTGCTTCATACCGCAAAAGCTATCGTATATAAAAATATAAAATTTGGTATACTTGTAAAACAAAAAAGCCTTTGAGAAATAATACGCTGAAATAAATTGTTTTTTTTAAATATATTGTATTTCTATATTATAAAAATGGAGCTAACACCCCCGTCGCCGCTGTTTGACAAATTTCTCGTTTCTCGAGATTCTTCGCTTCGTACCGTAAAAGCTATTGCATATAAAAATATGAAATTTGGTACACTTATAGAAAAAATATTGGGGAATACATTTAAATTAACCGATTTTAGATATATGCTGTAGGTTAAGAAATATTTAATATCAAAAACAAAATATTTCCTATGCGAATTCGGGTCCAGCATAGACTAACAATAGCAAGACCACGAATTTTTACAGGCAGGTACCTACATGGGTGATTTTTTGCAGGATGGAGTCCCTTTTTTAATTGCTATGTAGTTTTTGAGATATTTTACTTTTTATGCACTTCAGAAGTGAACATTTTTTCGTATCTGCACGTCTAATGATTTCTCTGTCTCGTACTGTAAAGACTATAGCATACAAAAATATGAAATTGGTGCATTTATAGAGAAATAATAGGGTAACACAATGAAATAAATCGTTTATCGAGTTATACATTAATTTGGGATGAAATAGCTCGCGAAGTGAACTGCTCATGGTCAAGGAATTCAGTTTTTTGATTCCCTGGGCTAAGTAAAATCCCCGATTTTCCCTCCTGCGGAAAATAGATAGAAATAGAAAAAATATTTTTGAAAGTAGAATTTTTTAGGAAAAATAGATATGAAGCGAGATCTGCGAACGTAGCGAGTAGGAGCGAGCCAACGCCTCCAGAAGGGGGTTGCGCGAGCGGAGGGGCAGATCCCCCTAGTTATTTAAATTATCCTATGTCTGCTTTTGAAAAGAAGTTTTGTTGAGAGTAGCACGTATGGAATATTTTGGGAATGGGACGCTGGCGATAGATACTTAACTAAATAGTATTTCAGCTTTAGATTTGACCAACAGATCGAATTTTGTGTTTTTGTGTTTAAACTAAACCAGTTTGGAAATTCAGGTTTGGATATTTCAGAAGACGAGAGTTAGGGTGTTAATTTGAAAGAAGATCATTTTGTACTTATTAAATTTACCATTAAGAAGACTTGTGAGAATGTTATGTTGACAGAATTGAGATAAAATCGAAATATGATGATAAAGTGAAGATGCAATTTCCTCGAAGTAAAGGCAACTCCAAGTGTGTCGTCTGTCCAGTCAAATAAGATATAATGTATTGATAAGTGATATAATTTTAAAGCTCCCTAAACCTAGTGAATGTTGTGGCTTTATTCGTACATGTAATTCTGAGCATTTTCGGAAATTCTGAAAAGCTGCATATTTGTTCTGCAAATTTATAAAAACATTTTAACCATAAAATAATTAGAGTGAAAAATTTAGTAGCTTTAAGTGTTTATCATTGTCATAAATTGCCAAATTTATATGAATATTTCATATTTTTCAAATAAAAAATTAAAATATATCTTTGTGAATATAAAAATATCAGCATATTTTAACCATTCCTGAGTTTATTGTCCCGTTCTATACCACCCCGTCTGGAATGAATTGGGCAAAATATGAGTGCAGATTTTCATTTTATCAATAATAAGCTACGTATTTTCCTTTTTAAAAATTTTCTGAGGAATAAAATTCTAATGTTTTTGTAGTGGAAAATTATTAATAGCATATTTAATTAATTTTGCGTATAATGGATTTACCTGACATACACTGCGTTGTAGATTTCGCAAAATCTTCTAATTAATTGTTTTGTCAATAATATCAGAATATAAAAAATGATTTCGAAATGCATTAATAACAAGCATTAAATAAATAATCTTTACATTTATTTTTAGAATAAAAGCAAAACTTTTGTCATTCCCATCTTATTTTCTTTAGAATGCAAATATAAGGTTGTGCATTTCTCGCTAATATTATGATTCACCTGTTCAGTAAAGAATTTTAAAGCAGATCTCTGCATGGAAACGCAAAAGTTCTGTTATTTCAAATGGGAATGCAAATTTAAGCTTGTTTGCATTTTAGATTGTTCACCTTTCCGGTCATGCCCAACTATTCCATGTTCTGACAAAGTATATGTGGTAGTATGGTGTTGTGTAATATCTAAATTCAATACAGTAGTTCATACTTTCACTTCTCCTGATTATTCATACATCTATTACTGTTTCAAAGTCTAAAATCTGTCTTAATTAACATATTTATTGAGGAGATGATATCATATTTAACATATGCGGAAGCAACTAGAGGGTTCAAATTTAATAAGTTGTTGTCTACAAAATGCTGTGATTGTAATTTATTTGGATTTTGAACTATATGAGACTAGCCCGTTATGGGCCTGGCATAGTAATATTCTAAATTTTCGGGAATTACTTGATTGAATGAGTAGCTAGAAATCTTATAATCGCCATGTTACTGTTTTTCTTGGTATATATTAGTTTTTTTTGCATTTTGAATTTCACTGGTCTAAACAATTCCTGTGCGCGGCATAGGAATATACTCAATTTTTTAGAATAATCCAAGAACCGGAGATATTAGAAGGTCCAAATTTGGCATGTCGTTGTCTTTCACACATTTAGTAATGGTCGTTATAGTAAGTACGTTTTACATACATTTGAATCACATACATATAATAAAAATGGGGTACTTTAAAAGCTACGTTTTTAGCATTTATGCATTAATTATGCTTCATGCCATAACCAGCACTACCGACTGAACGGTATTTGTACTATTGGCTTCGTCAGTCAGCACAGATGCTTGTTAAATTGTGACTTATGTATTGTTTATCCGTTGGCAGTGCAATAAAGGTTTTTGGGTGTTAACAATGTGTAATAAGATCAAAACTGGTCCTCTGATATTTGTTGCTGCACTTAAAGAATGCACGTTTGATCTCATTTTATGAACATTTTATAACCTACTGCATCTACCGTTTTCCTTGTATGATCACGCAAATATTTTAAGCGTCAATAGTAGCAGTGGTGGCCAAAAGCTGCAGTGTTTACATATTTTTTTAATTATCTAAATTTTAGTGAAAACTGAAATATCTTAACCACGATAATAATAGTATTAGTAGTTTTATTCAATGTGATGTCGAAAAGTATATGTAAAAACCATGCAATTATTTTACCAGCTGAGAAACAAAATCAATTAGTTAAACAATGTTAAATTAAAACTTATATTGTTGCCTTAAGTTTTAGTATAACCATTTTTGTTAATGTTTGGAGTTAAAAAATTAAATACTGAATCCCATTAGAAGAACATAGTACTTAAATAAATTTAACCATGATTATTTTAAATTTTTGAAAACAAAATTAAGCATAGGAAAGATAATAATATAGTAGTAATTACGTTGTGTTAATTTCCGCAAAGTGGCACGCATAAATTAAGTTGGTGCTTGCTTACTGCATCTAAATTAAATAAAGATAAAAAAACTGATCATTAAATGGGCTAATATAATCATAAGCTAAATTGGTAGATATTAATTCTTATTTACTTGCTTAATATCTGTTAAGTGATGAGCACTTA
The DNA here is from genome assembly GCA_951213105.1 of Amaurobius ferox. Lineage (NCBI taxonomy): Eukaryota > Metazoa > Arthropoda > Arachnida > Araneae > Amaurobiidae > Amaurobius > Amaurobius ferox. Next base: position 118,029,625 of record OX578148.1, read on the forward strand.
CATGCTTACAATGGCGTAATTTTTGCTAATTTATTCATATCAAAATTGAACCAATAGACGATTGAGGTTTTAGTCTGGGGATGTAACGATACCCATTTATAACGTTCACGTCAAATCCGTTATTATTCAATTAATTACTCATTCATTATTTTCCTAATTAATGAATAAGTAATGGAACTGCAAAAATATCTCTGCCAATTTTGGGTTATATTGTATGAGTAATGAAACTGCACAAATATTTCTGGAAATTTTAGGTTATTCTGGTTGGTCCGTCAAACACAAGCTCAGCCTTTTTATCGCAGTATTCTCTACTTATTCGGGTGCGTGTGAAAAGATCGGACTTCATTGAAGTGTAATTTTAAAATTGTGGGTGAATTCTATGCATATCCCCAATCTACTTTATGCCAAGTGTTGTTGAACATCATTTTTTGGAAGTTGGCTTGCTCCTAATAATCAACTTATCGCGTTGCTAATTTTAAAGATAGAGTCCAATTCTTGCTTCTCAAAATCGTAATTTCCGCCATAATTTGCGCTGCCTATTACTCTTATTGCCGATTTCTTTTCATGGGTTGGTGGTGGTGTTTTCTTGTGAATGGTTAGCTTTGTTATGAAAGCCTTCTCTCATTTGTTGCCTAGTGATTTTGTCTTTATGTGTTGTCGTAAATGTTTTTGTATTAATTCTGTCAAAACTTGGCGCCATGGCCCTTGATTGATATTACTCTGTACCCGTTGGCTTTTACAACCTGGCACTAAGCGTTGTCACTTTTATTGCTTCTTATGGCGTCATACCCTTATTATAGATTCTGTTGAGAATCTGATGTGCTTTGAAAATTCTGTTGTTTGTTTAAAATGCACTTTAATTAGGCTTTTAAATTTCGCTTTTGATTGCAAATGGTGCCATTGCACTAGCATAATGTAAGCGTATAAGTCGTCTGACTGGGAAATATAGCAATCAAAATGATAGTTTTTATTGCAATAGTATAGCACTCTACACAAGCATGCGTACCGCCCACACACCCATGCGCATGCGCATACACAGAAAGAGTAAGAGATACGGCACAATACACATTGATAATTTGCGATTTAGGATTCTAAATGTCGATAAATTCATTATAAACTCCTCAAATTATTTGGAGATACATTTTATACGATATGAAAATGAGCCACAGTATTTATACATTGTATCGTATACAAACGTATCGATAATAAAATATAATGCATTTTAAGATAATATACCAATACGCTCACTACATCTTAATAAGATATTGTAAAAAAAATATGCCACAAGCTAGCTTCAAACCACGAATCTCCGTCTGGCAATTTATTGCTCTATTCAGTCTGAGCAGTACTCTAGTCTGATCAATCTAGTCAACGCCCTATTTATTCTGGCAAGGGAAAGCTTTGCAATAGTTCTCTCGGATTGCAATCTTTCATGTCCTATCTTGTAAAAGACCATGAATAATGATAAAACGCCACGGCTTTCATCTGCTACGTGATAGGGGGCGCCACAATAACAATCTGAAGTTGTCATGCAAACGTGCTCTACTGACATGTATTATTAACATTTTAGTGTGAAAATATTATCCTTTTCAATTACTATTATTATTTTGAAATAAAATGGACAATAATGGTAAGTAGTAAACGATAAATTTATTACTAATATAATTTATATATTATTAATTAGTTAACAACTGCCAAGACATGGTCGTAAAGGTTGATCAAATACAAAGACAAAGGCTGAAATTTTTGGAAACTAAAACTGAGCTAATCAACAAAACTATTGACTGTATTACAATGAAAGTCAAAGCAAATCACATTTGTAAAATAATGAATGATTTAAATTCTTTGTAAGTTTGAAATTATGAATGGGAATGTTTAAATGTGTGATCAATACAAATGAAAACGTTACAATGTGCACATTTAACAAATGCATAATCATTGCAATTTACAATGAAACAAGTTGCTGAACCAATATTAAATACAGTTGCCATTACCTTTTTAAATTTTGTAATGTGTTTTTCAACAGAATATCCAGCTTTTTTCCAAGAATATATTACCATATCTTGAAATATATCAGCGCTAAGTTAATTGTACACAAATGAATGCATTTTTAAACTAAATAATCTGTCATTGAATTTTCTGATGGCCTCTTCATCGATGTTGGTTCAAAATTCATCGATGTCTTCAATATGGACCCCTTCAATGCATGCAGCTCGAATTTTTATGTAGTCTTCGATACGTTTTACAAATGCCTTATAAGCATTGAAGAAGTAACACTCTAACAACTGTGCATATTTGTTGTTTTTTCAGGTATTATTTAATAATAATAATAACTGAAAAGGATAATATTTTTACACTAAAATGTAAATAATACACGTCAGTAGAGCACGTTTGTATGACAACTTCGGATTGTTATTGTGGCGCCCTCTATCACTTAGCAGATGAAAACCGTGGCGTTTTATCATTATCATGGTCCTTTACAAGATAGGACATGAACGATTGCAATCAGAGAGAACTATTGCAAAGCTTTCCCTTGTGAGTTCAGCCTTCGTCTGAGCTATCTAGTAGACGCTCCAGACTGAGATGCAGTCCAGTCTAAACAATATAGTGAATGCTCTATCTATAGTCTGAGTTACTCTCTAGTTTAAGTTATCTAATCGACGCTCTATACAGTCTGAGCTATTGACACAATTGTTTAAGAAGACCCAGCATTTAATTTAATTCCTGGTATATCTGGACAATATAAAAATTTATAAACGCAGGAGGACTTTAAAGTTGAACCAATAATCGGGATGTATTTTTAATATAAAAAACATCATATAAAAAATTAAATATACATTGTTATAGCAATAAACAAAGAGAGCAGCTGAAAATGGCCGTTTACTTATTCCTTCAGTAATTAAGATAGTTTTTCTAATGAGGCATCTCATTAGTGTTTCTTATTATATTCTAAATGAGCCTTTTAATTTAGCCTTACCAAATCATCCTTTTTCTATTCTGCTCTTCTTTGCGAAATGTTCCACAGAAGAGTAAGATTAGGAGAAACATTTAATTAACAATGACGCTACTTGAAGGATTATTGGATTTTTCGAACAATTCGAAGATTGAATCTCGTTATTTTCTTTGTGCGGTTCAGAATGGTCTTTCATTTATAACGTCTGAAAAATACTAGAATAACTCATATATGAATATATTATTTGAAAGAAATCACTTGGAATATCTTAATTGTATTAAAATGTTCTTTGATCACGAGTAAACAATGAAGCTGGTGCTGGAATATGTGTTTTCCCAGTTTGTCAGATTTGAAACATATTTCATCTTCGTGTTAAAATTCAGAATTATCGTTTGTGAAAAGTAAATATTATATTTCAAGGATACAATTATGAAAGATTTTGTGGTGTTTCGTTAATTATTGATTAATAAAGTTTTAAGGAAAATATACACAATTCTTATTATTGTGAATAAGAAAAAGCTCATTTACATTAAAGCCGGATACCTGTTGAAAATCAACGGTTTCACAATAAGCAGTCTCCAAATAACGTGAATTTTTCAACAATTCGATTTTCCGAGTAGACCTTTTCAAACTGTTCACCCGTGCACCAAATTGCGAATACCTATCTCACTGCAGACTGGGCATTTCTCATTTATTCAACCAATTGAACATTTAAGTAAGTGGCATCCCTAAATTAGTAAATATTAAAATTATACACTTTATTCCTCGCATTATGATCGTTTTATCGACCGTTTCGAGAACCTATTAAATTAACATTTTCGAAAAATACGTTCTTTTTTCATGAAGTTCGATTGATTGACCTGGGAATCAAACTTCAAGTCTTTATCTCTCATTACACCTTTCTAACGTTTTGGTGTCAAGAACCCTCCTCTACAGAACATAATTGAAAAACTCAATTTCTATTTAATATTATGATTGACCCGCGTATTAAATTTCAAGTGTATATTTCAGTTAAAATAAAGCTTTACTTATTTGTTACGCAAATAGAACATTTTGGTGTGCGACTCCTCTAAAGTAGTAAATATTTCAAAATTGAAATTGTACACTTTTTCCCTTTCGAACTATTTACACCCAATGTATATTCTATATCTGATCGTGAAGTATATTTTTCTTCTATTTCACCTTTCAAATATTTGGGTTTGGAGCACCCCCCCCCCCTTTACTAAACATTTTTGAAAGATTCGATTTTTTTCGGAGGTTATTATTGAATGATTGACTCGTGTACCAAATTTCAAGACTCCCGTAAAAAACGTTGTCTATTTATTCGGCAAATCGAATATTTTATAGTGGAGCACCCCTGAAATGTAAAATTACGGAAAACTGAAATAGTACACTTTCTTTTCTTTTTCAACTAGCTACCATTACATCAAATCTAAAGTCTCTGTAGCATCGCGAAGCATGTTTTTCTATCATTTCACATCTCATCAACAAAATATAAAGTCTCTATCGCATTTTAAAAAGAGATGTTTCTCATTTATTTTAAATTCTAAAATTTTGTTGTGCGGCACCCCTCAAATTAGAAAATATCGTGAAATACTGAAATTGCACACTTTCTTCCTTTCCAACTATCTACCTGTACACAAAATTTGAAGTCTCTATTTTATTATAAAGCATGCTTTTTTATCTATTCACCTTTCGAACTTTTTTCTCCGAAGCATGCCCTTAAATAAACATTTTTGAAAAACTCTATACGTCTTTGAGTTTTTCATCAAATGATTAGTCCATATACAAAATTTCAAGCTTCAATCAAATTTTAATAAAGGCCTTTCTCATTTGTTCGGCAAATCGAACATTTTGGTGAGCGGCATCCTCTAAAGTAGCAAATATCGGAAATCCTAAATTGCACACTTTTTCATTTTGAACGATTTACCCATATACCAAATCTGAAGTCCCTATCTCATCTTAAAACATGCTTTTCTATCATTTCACATTTCGATCATTTTGGTGTGAAGCTCCCTTCCTCTATAGAACATTTTCAGAAAATTCGATTTTTCTAGGGGGTTTTATCGACCGATCGACCCATGCACCAAATTACAAGTCTCTATTCATTCGGGAAGTGCCTAAAACGCGTGACAGATGGACATACAGGAAAGCAGGCGGGCAGAGAAGCAAGCAGACGGACACACGGGCTCTTGGCAAATAGTAAATATTGATAGTGATGTATAATACATAAATAATCTGTATAAATATTGGTAAATATTGAAACTTACGGGCGACAGATGGAAAGACCTAATGACCTCTCAAACTGGCCAGACATAGTGCCTCCCGCCCCCCCCCCCCCAAAAAAAAAAATACGGATTTATGTAACTCAGGATTAAGACACTGCAATAAATGAGCAATCACTCCATAAATCGCGTAATACAAGAAATACCCAATAACTGATTTTCATTAGGTGGTTAATTACAGCCCTAAAATATCACCAAAATAATGTAGCAATGAATCCAGTAGTACAAACTAGTAAGTGTGGAAAACTATTATTAAACTGAAAGAGAGAAGGCAAAGCTTTATAGTACTGTTTTGAGACGAAAAGCTAAGAAGAAAATAACATAACTTAAAAAACTTCCTTGCAGAAAGCAATCATATGTCAGTTAGGAGACGAGGATTGTTTCGAGGGCTTTATAAGCACCCCTTCTTCAAGCCAAATAAGCAGTATGCGGCCTTAACAACCGCTAAGAACGAACTGTGACAAGGCGGGCGAAAAATAATTAAAACAAGCGAGAACGCCCAAAGCGAAAATTTGGTAGCGGATGGTATCAGATATTAAAAATATATCATTAAGATATCAATACTGGCCGATGAATTGTAACGTGTCGGTTTGTACTGTGTTCTTGTTCATGAGATTTATCCATCTAAATCTTTCATCTGTTGCAAATGTTTATCTGTAAATAAACATTTCATTCTTAAGATTTCTGAACTAGATTCCCTCGTCTTCTTGCGTGGAAGGAGGACTCTTTATCTCCTGGTGTTGATATATTTATGGCTGTTTTTTCAATGACTGATACCACACATTTAAAAAAAAGTTGGGTTATTGTATATTTTATTTATATACTTTTGCTTGGTGCTACCACCCCTTGCTCACTATTGCTTGCTAAAACTTAGGCGAACACATCGCTTTTACTCAAACCTGGTAGTAACAGACTGCCCCCACCCCCTATGGTTGTGGTTTGCGTCCATCGCTTCAAAACATTTTGATAAGAGAATGCTACATTCACCAATGACAGTATATGTTCAGCAAAACAGGTCGATTTGTTTGATGACCTATGTAATTAAGGGCAGGGCAGTCCAGTAAGGTATGGGGATAGCACTTGGAAGGCCTAAGTTCGATTTCTGGCTCTGACCAATCGCCGTGTTTATACAGAGTACAGGCGATTTAAACCTGCTGGATCTGAAAGTCCTTCCGAGAGGTTGGTGGCAGGGGAATTGGATATCACTGCCCCGGATGTACAAACATATACCTTACATCCTCGGTTAGGTCAGACGTTCTGGGTCGAAAGAAAGAAAAATGACCTACGTAAAAAGTGTTGAAATGGGCCCAGGAAGTTCTGAAACATGTTTATTCGTCAAAATATCGAAATCAAAAGTATTCTGAAAAAAAAAAAATACCTTTTTTATACGATAGTATGAGAAAGTAATAGAGATCTATAAGCTATGGTCCAAAGAAACGTGTGTAATGAATGATTTCATTATTGATGAATTCATGAATTCATTATTCATCCCTGTTTTTTAAGTCTTAAGTCCTTTAAGTCTGAAATATTTAAAAGAGTTTTTGGCAATAGCAGGTGAAATTCCTGCCTACACCTGCGCCTACAGTGCAAGTAAAAATTACACTTTGGTTTGGGTATTCTGGTTTGTCATGTGGGAAGAATTAAATTTTAATCCTTCCCACCATGGTGTTTGTCACTTGACGTGAGGATTAGCAATGAGTGCAGGCTCGGGGTTTGCTTCATTCTGATTGGTTGGAGAAGGCTGATAACAGACATTTTATTATATATTGAAAATCATACCGCATTTATTTTATAAAATTATGGGATTCATTATAGGGAATTTTAGTGTCCATTCAACAACTTAATGACAGTTATTTAACGAATTTTATAAATTTTATTTATGCGCAATTATATGCACTTTTTGTCGTTTCAACTGTATGGATATAAAAGTTTTAGTTTGGGCTATTTCCTAAATATCAGTTTAAGAATTTGAATCTAGCTGCCCAGTATAATGAATAATACTTGCTATCCTGTAAAGTAAATGACGGTTTCCTGCCAAATAAAGAATTTACGCTATAGTTGAAGATTTGTCACTATGGATTAGACTGAATTGGATTAATTCAGTTATTGTTCATTTTTTGCAGAGGAAGGCTATTTTAAAAACCTATTATGATTTATTATATGCAAGGACGCAAAACGTTAGACATAAGGATACAAACTAGTGCTTTTAATTTTAATCCGATCGTAAAGCATGAGGGTGAAACGTTCTACCACAAGTAAGTCTTATAGGTCTCAAACCGATTCCTCATGAATAATTCTTGCGTTTGTAATTCGAGTAATATTCTTGTGAAAATATCTCTTGGTTTAAAAAGTTCTTGCTTAAATAAAAAAATCTTTATAATAAAGAAATCTTAGAGAAAAATGCTACAGTGAATAGAAACATAAAAAATAAATTTTATATAGAATTATGTCGTGTTCACATAATTTGAGTCTTCTGGTTTTGATACTTTTATTTTCAGTACCACTGTTTAAGGAAGAGCAATTTGAAGAAACAAAATATTAGAAGAATTGAGTAATATGAAATTTCCGTTATGAAGTACTTTGTTTTGAGACGTTAAATACAATACCGAGAAAATAAATATTTTGGAACTTGATTACAAACTTGTCGATGCATCATGAAAAAAAGGATTGTCTGTCATAATTCATAAGTAATTTCTGTTTTTGTAATTTGAGCAATATTCTTGTGAAAAATATCTTGGTTTGGGAAGTTTTTGTTTAAATAGAAAACAAAAATCTTTGTTATAACGATATCTCAAAGAAAAATGTCACAGAGAATGGAAACATGAAAAACAAATTTTACATAAAATTATTTTCATGTCCACACAGTTTAATTCTTCTTTTGATACTTATATTTATGCACCATTGTTTAACGAACATCAATTTGAAGAAACGAAATATTAGAAGAATCGAATAACATGAAATTTGCGTTATGAATTATTTTGTTTTGAGACGTTAAAGACAATACCGAGAAAATAAATATTTCGGCACTTAATTAAAAACTTGTCGATGCATCATGAAAATAAATAATTTTCTGTCGTACCAAATACGAGAAGGGAAGTTCAGATAAAAAAGAAATACATTGAAGATCATACTGATTAAGCATTCCTTTGCTTGGAACAAAATCTGATGGCGGCAGCACATGACTTTCCTTGTATAATGCAATGAATTACAGTTATACTTTTACAGTTAAAAAAATGTTATTGTTATAGTAGATACCTATATTCATTCCAAGATATTGAATTATCTTCAATTAGTCGTCATTTTCATTGATTTAGCGTCATTTTTGTCCATTTGGCAAGATTTTCGTTAATTTAGCAACATTTAAAAAAGTTGCCAAGTTGGCGACATTTCACCAAATTCGTCTCCAAAATCTCGCCAAACGTTATGGATGGAGAAATAAGTTATTCTTACAGCGGTTAAATGACTATTGGCGTTCAAATACAAAAGTATTACTAAAATTATCTCTTCTCGTGAATGGAACGAGTTCACGAGAATGATGCCACCAAATTTATAGCATGATATTACATATGAAAAGTGAACATGTTTCTTAACAGTTAATATTTTTTTTTAATTTATGGGATTTTTTGATAAATTTATTTGAAGAATGTACAATATCTCGAGAACGGTTCATGCTAGCGTTCTAAAGTTTATGTCAATCGTTTTCTAAGGAAAAAATTACATACGAAATGTCTATTTGCGTAACATTATTAAAGGTTTCGATTTTTTGATGATTTTTTTCAAAATGTCACTCGAAAATTTAGGGGGAGAGGGTTCTGAACATTCGATTGTGTTTTAAAACAATAAGCTTCTAGTATTCACGGATTGTGATTTTTGTACAAAATTCCATTCGAATCGCTCCATTCGATAGAGAGATATCGTCTTCACAGACTCACACACACACACATACACACACACACACAGACACACAGAGACATCACTTCAAAAATGTTCGATTCGTGATCAGAGATGCTTAAAAACGTGCTCTCTCCCGTCGGAAACTCGAAGTCGAATTTTCGACTCCGTCACAATACTTTTCTTATACATTATGCATATAAGGAAAGTAATTAGAAGCATATGATGTATACCCAACATCTAACTTCTTTCTAAGCATTCGATTTATATTTTGTTTGGAAATCAATAATATGAAATCATGCTCTGATTCAATTTCTGAAACGGAATAGGTTTTTCATATTGCCAAGAGAAATGAACACAAATTGCATCCCGATACTTCAGGTTTTTAAGAAATGACTGATATTCAATATGCAATAAAAATTGCCCTACATCAAAAACATGAACTACAATTTTCGATAGCTACCACGTATGGAACTTAAGTTTGACAGGAGTTCATAAGACGCGCAATATCTTGATAACATAGCATGAGACTGTTTTAACCAATGGTGTCAATTGGTTTCAATGCAAATTTACATATAAAGTAACTATTACTTTAACATAATTCAACCTAATTATTTATCTTTAATTTTTGAAATCATGTTATAATATTTTACTGGTGACAAAAATTTTGCCATACTATTGTTCTTACGAAATTTATTTTTAAATGCATTTTTCCATTTCCGATTGAAGAATTTTTATTTTACTTTAAACATCTATTTCTCAAGATTGGTTATATATAGAGCTTAAATGAAAATTGATATGAATCTAGCATTAAATTCAGGAGGAGGTAGGGTCCTTTACTAAAATATTTTCCTTATATTATGAAATACTTATCGGTTATGCCAAAAATTTCGTTGTGTAAATTATATTACAAGTTAAATAAAAGTATTCCGGTGCAGTTGAAAATACAAAATAAAAGGAAACTTTTTCCATTATTACTCTTTGCCCCAATTAATAGAAATACTTCTGCTAAATTGAAATCCCCAATTGTAACTAGTCCCTTAATACCATTATCTATCTCAGCAAAATAAGATAGAAAAACAGCAGGTTGATGAATCTGTAATTACTTTTCCCCATGTTTATTTCAGTAGTCTTTTATTAGGAATCCCTATTAATGATTAACGCTATGAAGCATTAGCAATATAATTGTTAATATAACCCTTTAAATAAACAGATAATGATATAACTTCGAATTATAAAATGTAATAGGAGTAGTTACAGAAAGCAGTTTTGTAAAAGTAATAGAAGTAATCATAGTAAAAGTAATAAAAATAGTTGAAATAGAAGTAGTCATAGTAAAAGTTACAGAACTAGTCATAGTAAAGCTAGTAATAGCAAAATAGAAGTAGTCAACATGTTAAGCTTTTAAATAATCGAAGTGAAAAATATTTTTTTCCTATTCGGTTTGAATGCCAGAAGATAAGTCTGTTGATATGTAATAGTCAAAAGATAAATGTTAACGTTTCAGTAGCATGATGTTAAGGCTAAATATACATATTCTAACTGTTAAGTCCAACATAAGACAGGAAATATAAAACTGTGGCACCTAGCAAAAATTTTTGCGGCCATTGCAGGTATTAGTTGTTTTATACTAAAATGCACATGAGAAGTGTGCCTCTGGTACATGCAATCTGTTATCTATATCCGTAAGAAAGAAAATAGAAGAAAGTACTTAAGGATTTCCTTTCATCTACGCTTATTCCATTGCTCGCTACTTTCATCGTAACTTTGTTTGATTTGATATGTACCATAGAGTCTGCAATACTGCTTAGAAAGAAAAAAATAGCTTGTTGACTAATATCGAGTTATGTTATCCAGCGCCATGCAATGGTCAGAATCGTAGCTCTGTGCTTTAGGCGTAACAGATATCCCACATTTAGATGATCTCTACTGTTGTATTTCAACCAGACAATTATCAACTCCATGTAGTCAGTGTTAAAAATTTTCTCCACTTCTTTAAATCTTTGGTGAGGAACGGAGAGAAGCCGACCGGATTTGTTGTCCGTTACAGGAATCAACGTTATTGTCACTCGATCACTAGACAGTTAAATCATTTTGCCCATTTTCACCGATGCATCATGAGTACGGATGTATAAAGAATGCCATTTTTTTCATATGAAGGCTTTCAGAATGAAGGCATTCATATGAAGGCATTCAGAACTATTACATATCCGTCACTGATACGCAGAGTAAAACAATTTTACCACTTGTACAGGGATCACCATACATTGATTAGGGATTTTTTCTAATTCGTTGCAGATCTGCCATTTAAAATAATTATGTTTTGATAACTAATATTCCACATAAATTCGATCTCCAAAACTCGTATATTTTTTTCTATTTTCATATTCTCTTGACATTCTCTTATATATTTTTATTCTATTAAATAAAAACTATTACTTGTATTAAACTGTTTTTTTTCTACTATGATAAATATTTCATGTATCGATCGACAAGAATAAAAGTTAATTGGTATTTAAAAATGAGTTTCCTTAAATAATAACTGAAACATATCGTATGTTCGATAAAAATGCATTTAAAACTCCAGACCAATCATCTGTTTCTCTCCCCTCCCACACACACAAATCTTTTCCAATTATAAGTTATTGCAATTTCAATTACATCACCGATATAAATTATGTGAAAAATTCTGACAATGCTTTGTAAAACCGCAGACTTGAACTTTAAAAATGGGAAACTTCCTATTAAAGACAGTCACGACATTTATCGTCTCTATGTTAAAAGGATGATTTAAGAGTGGGATGCATTTTAGTAAAGGTCAAGAAAATGTTTTAGATAAATTTCACTTTATTGAAGATTTATTTTCCCCTTTTCTATAATTCATAAATTGTTAGAAGGAAAATTATTCTGGTCAAAAATTCACTCTCCGATATTGATGGACATTCACGTTGTGGAACATCACTTACCAATCAAATGATTCCTAATCAGAATATCATATATTATTTATGCATCAGATGTAGAACTTTAAATGCAATATCCCTTTTAAATTAGCAATCGGTTAGGGTTGGTAACAGTGACCGGGTTATTTATTTGTATTGTCTTTATAAAATGTTTTCTGAGCGTTACCACCATATTGCATCAATCAAATGTTATAAAATTGACGCCATCACAACATATTATGCTGTAAAATACAATCGGTTATACCATGTTGCAAATCGCCTATTAAGTGCAAAAATCATGAATGCTGTAGATGAATATTGTTATATTTTATTTTCTTTCGATTTAAATCGTCTAACCTACCCAAATGTGTAATGCAATTTACTCAATTTAGACCGACACCCAGTAGGTGTGACATCCACAGGGATCGTACTCTTCTTACACTGCCACCAACTTCACGGAAGGACTTTCGTAAATGCAAATTTAACGTACTCATAATCCACTGAGACTGGGGGGATTGCGTGGGTGTCGCGGTAGATCGAACTTGGGTCCTACAAACGCAATCCCCGTTCCCAAATACTGAGCTATTCCACCCCGAATCTTATCTGGGATGTAGTGGTGATCTTAACTAATCTTAACTATATTGCGGTAAAATGAGGATATTCCACAGCTCTAATATCACATATATTACATTTCTTGTCGATAAATTAAGATGCCAGATGTTACCTTATCAAAATATCATAGAAACTTTGCACATTAATTGTTGAACATTCTCCCTGTGGTGCTAATTAATCGCATAGTTTGTACATTTTATCGTGGCTGCAATAACCCACCATTACTTTTTTGTGCGAGTTCCTTAATATAATTATTAATTAAAACACTGAATAAATTCCACATTATTAACTTTAAAAATATATATTATTTATTCTCAGATATTATTGCTATGATTAAAACTACATTAATTTCAATAAACGCTTAAGGAGGAGAAAATGCAAGCGTGAGACCAGGCCTTTAGAATATTATTCCAAAATCAATCATTGACAGAATATATAAGTAGACTGGAACACACCTGTGTTTGTCTTTTCTGTTGCTCAGCATAACTGGAATTGTTGCCGCTTTTTTTCAGACATTTGGAGTCATTTTTGTATTTTTCTATAACATTTAAATATTTAAAATAACGACTTACTACACTACTTGAAAACACAACTCTCGGAACTTTTTCATTATAATTCTGTATAATCACGTCTCTGTCTCATCACCTTTGGATAATCATTGCTTATGAGCCACACTGCTTAATTAGTTATTTCAATACTTTCATGACTGCTCTCCTCGCTTCTTTAAATGTAATTCTTGCATGTTCATTGACTTTATCTCCTTGTCGCCACATCATTTTGCCTGATGTCTAGATACTCCCTCCTTGCTCTCATTGAAGGATCCTCCGTGCGATGCCTCATATTCGCATCATTGGCTCCCTGAGTCTCCAGCGAAGTTTGGGGTAAGTCTTGGCATAGGAGGTCATGCCTTCAAGGCCAGTTCTGTCATAAAACGGTGCTTATAAGTCTGCGCGTTGTTGCAGACCACTACATCAGGCCAAAAAAAACCTTACAGCTTTTCCCTTCAATATAGAACTAGCGGTCAGCTAAACCCCTTCATCAGCTACCACGTTATACTTTAGAATTGGTGCCAGTCACCGATATCAAACTTTATTTCACATATAAATCAGTCGGCTGGAACTCAGAAATTCTGAGTATTTCCCTCTGAGTTGATCCTTAAACTATCAGACCAAGTTATTTAATATCTTATAAGCGTATAGTGTACATTAAATTTCTATCTGATCAACAAATTAATTTTTTATAATATTAAGAGTATTATAAGACAATTAAATTAATATCTTCTTAGACTCATGCTGTGGTAATTTTTTATTAAGAGACCTTCCATATGATAAATAGATGCCTCGTTTTAGGAACTGCCATCATAGAAAAGTCTGGCTATTCTATAGATCCATTTTGTAGATTGGAAAATGATTAAAAATATTATGTTTTTAGATGGGTTTTAAATATTTAATTAAATTCAGGAGCAATAAATATTTGTTTACATTAAATTTTGCATCTGGGATTACCTGTAATAGGAGGCCAGATTTTTTAAACACCATTTTTAAGGTTTCAAGGCTAACGTCATACGCAATAATTTATTTTTATCATTAATCACTAATAAAATTACTCTTTAATGAAACATTGTAAATTCCTTTAAAATGTTTTCCCATATGCCACATCTATTCTTGACATTTTGCAGCGCAGCAAATGCTTATCGAATTCATTAGGTTGGAAGGGATTACGTGAAATAAAACAAAGAAAAAAGTCAAATGAAAATTATCCGGACCACCTGCGGTCCACTAAAGACATTACTCTAAAAATTCTTTGATAGAAATTAAATTCTCACATTTGCATATAAAAGTCTTGATATAGAAGTATTTATATGCTTTGAAAAAAACAAATTGCATATATATATATACAGTTAAAGGTAGAAAATTCCTCCACGCTGTTAAATGAAATGGATGTGAGGTAAGTAGCATGTAATAACAATATATCAAAAATTTTGTCATACTATTAATTTTGCTATAGATTTTTCCTTGAACGATCTACTTTACAGGATCTGCTATAGATAAAGTTCAGATGGTGACTTATATGTATTCAGCGTCAAATTCTGAAGGAGAATAAGGGGGAGATTCACTAAGGATTTCCACTTCCGTTTCCTTTTTTTTCCATTTCTGATAAAGAATGTTCTCTTTGAAACATCTATTTATCATAATTGGCTGTAAATAAAGATTAGATTATGGTCGGTATGGATAAAGTTTCACATTCTGGAGGAGATACGGAATGGTGTGTTGCTAATGATTTCCACTTTCGACTCAAAAGTTTTTTTTAACCATATATTTCTCAGATATAGATAGAGCTTACATAATGATTGATGTGGACATTCTATAGATATACATTCTATATGGATTCTATATAATGACTGATATGCCATTCTATAGATAGAGCTTAGATAATGACTAATATGGCTTTAGCATTATATGCTGAACGAGGTAGGGCTGATTACTAAGAATTTTTACTTGTAGTTTAAATAATTTCTGGAAACATCTATTTCACAAGATTATTTATAGATAGATCCTAGATAATGGCTGACATGGACTCAATATCAAATTTTAGTGGGGGAAAATAAACGCATTTCTTCTTCCGGTTCTGGAGATTTCACTTCTGATTGAAAAAATTGCATTCTTTTTAAACATTTATTCCTCAGAATTGATTATGGATAAAGTTTAGAGGATGACTAAATCTAGGAGCATTTATACCCTTAGGCGTATGAGAATTCAATGAGTATTTAAGTCACATGCTATTTTCCATGCCAGGTTCAAATTTTACTTGCAACATTTATTCCCCAGCATTGACTATAAATAGATCTTAAATGACGGATGATAAGGATGCATAATCGAATTTTGGAGGGGATAAAGAGCGTTTACTAAAGATTTCCACTTTCGGTTCCAAAGAAGTCACCTTCGAATTTTCCGAAAATTTGTACGAAATAAACAGTGATAAAGCATGATAAAATAACTTGAAGAGACAGAAAACCAGAGATCAGCATCTGCAAATGAAGTTTAATGCTACATATTTCAGTTGGGTCACAAAGGAAAAATATATATAGTATACTTCCGATAATAAGGTAAGTTTGGATTTCATCGGTGCCGGATTACCAGATTTGATGGATTATCGGATGTCGAACATTAAATGGGGTACAAAATAAGAAAAATTAGTGTTCGCTTAATGGATTGTTCATTCATTTAAATCGCTCATAGTTTACGCTGGGTTGTTTGATTGCACATTTGCAACACTAAATTGTTTGCTCAAAAAATTTAAGCTACCAAATGTTTCACTCAACCTTTGAAATTGTCAAATTTTTCGATTCTTTGAATAGATGAAGACTTCGATCTATCATTAGAATTGTTTATCGGTTAGTTCTATTATTATATCGTTTATCGATTCATTCTATTCTTAGATCGTTTATCGGTTTATTCTATTATTATATCGTTTATCGGTGCATTCTATTATTATATCGTTTATCGGTTCATTCTATTATTATATCGTTTATCGGTTCTTTCTATTATTAGATCGTTTATCGGTTCTCTCAGTCATTGGAATCGCTTATTCGTTTGCTCAACTATTGCTCAGCTACTTGAATCGCTATATTCGATTTTTTTATTTATCCTGCATAAACAGTAATCACGGAAAATATTAGATTCGTATACGAAGTTCTACTTAAATGTACAAATCATTAGAATTAGAGTCTTATTTTTAACCACATCAAAACAATTCCCCCTTACGCATACTATGTATTAAAAAGCAAGAATAACAATATAAAGCTATTTTGGATTGCATGGATTAAAATAGATTTAGTAAGAGGAAAAAAAGGAGAAAGTGAATAAAAGTTTAAACAAAATTGTCCAGGCCACCTGCGATCCACGAAAGGCATTATTCCAGATTATTATTCTAGATAATACTTTACCAGAAATTTAACTCCCTCGTTTGCATATTAAGAAAAAGCCAGCATATAGGAGTCATTAACTGTTTACAAAAGTGTAAACAAAATACTATTTTGCATTAAAAAATACACTTTTAGCGATTCTTAATTTTAGGTGTTTCAGAAGATTTTAAGGAACATAAAGGAGCTTTTCGTTCAGGAACATAAAGGAGTTTCAACGTGAATAGTCTGCCTGAAATCAGAGCATTATGAAAAATGTCAACAATTTGGAATCGCTTATATCTCTGAGTCTGACAGATAAAAATATAAAAGCCTTATACTTGCTTTGTAAGAAATAAGGTACCTTTTATGAGTATACGCAATTCACTTCAATTGTCTAGAACTATGTTTTTCGAGAAATAAAAAAATATTTTGTACGCGAGAGTTTTTGTTTCACGTTAAAATTTTTCACTCAAATTAGCTAAAGTGTATCTATATAGATACAAACAGTAGGCAAAACATATTAAGTAATTAATTCACATTCTAAGATCAATGATTTATTCATGCGAACTCTAACAATTTTTAAGAAATCATCAAGTTAACGAAGAGGGTGCATTTCATTTTTAAAAGGTATAAAGCAATTTTAACGAATGCTAAATTGCTAGCCATTAACAGTAAGCAAGCAAATTGTAGCCTTCTGAAAGCCTTTCAAAATATATAATTAAATTTCAGATCAGGTTCTTTGCTTACAAGTTAATAATTATTTTCTAAGGTTTTTTGCTTACAAGGTTATAATTTTTTTCTAAGGTTCTTTGCTTACAAGGCAATAATTATTTTCTAAGGTTCTTTACTTTGTGGTTATAATTTCGATATTGTAATGTATTGATATATTTTTAAATGGCGGTTCTAACTTTAAAATAGTAAGTCATTCTAACTTACATCTTATTCCAGCTTCCCATATTATTGAGACTGAAAGCAACGAATAAACTTATTGAACTTTATTGGAGTTTTATTTTACAAAACGTTATTGACGCAAAACTATTTCGGTTCCATCGGATTGGGGCAACTGCCGATGTTTTTAATCATGAGCAATTATTTTAAACAATTATTTTATAAATATATATAATTGTTCATGAACAATTACGCAAGAACAATTATTTTGAGTTTATGAAGCCACATCCAAGGAAGGACTAAGTGATTTCGATCGTGAAATCCTGAGGTATATGCTCTAAAGCCTGAACAACTCAGGTGGAAACCTCACATTACTATTTCTCTTATTTTGAGACCGCATCTCAAAATCCATCGAATCCCATAAACTTTAAATAATATATCGTATCCCCCACTTCCTTATACTTTGTTGTTACTTCATTTATATACCTACGTTATATCGAAATTAAACACAAGAATTTCATAATAACTTTGAACATCAGTATAAAATCATTTTATAGAGAAGACTTCAATAACCGATGTCAGATACGTA
This sequence comes from Amaurobius ferox, assembly GCA_951213105.1. Taxonomy (NCBI): domain Eukaryota; kingdom Metazoa; phylum Arthropoda; class Arachnida; order Araneae; family Amaurobiidae; genus Amaurobius; species Amaurobius ferox. Next base: position 118,047,686 of record OX578148.1, read on the forward strand.
AGGCAAGTGCTCTTAGCTGAGATGCCAGGATTCAGAAGAGAACTTCTCAAACTTAAAAAATACAAAATGCCAGACGATATTCCTTGAAACATCATATGGTTAAGTCGCTATAGCGCTTACTTCAAGAGCAAGTATATTGAATGCTTGCGACTTCTGTAAAGAATCTTTGTGCCCCAACCGGGAATCAAATCCCAGATCTTCGTACTGATCAGCTCATGCTGTAAGAGTACCTTTTTGCTACTGGTATGGAATTGAAAGTTCTTATGGTCAAAGTGAACGCCGCATTCTCGACCTTCTAATGTCAGATTGGTGTTCGATAAGCAATCTGATTGACACCCCTCCTGCTATTTTCTCCTCAGGTTAGCTTTCTGGTGCTATATTTATTCTCTAGGTTAACTTCTTGCGTGGTGGTTGACCTCCTGATTTAAAATCGGGGCTTAATATCACAGAGTCCACTGAATCCGTCCTAGTCGTACTAGGGTCACTTTTAAACTTCCGTCATCTTTGCACTAGCCTATAAGGTTGTTTTGTTAGGGCAGCATTGTAAATAGCATCACTGCCACAATTGGGACTCTTACCACTGATATTCGTACTAGCTAGCCGACGTTCTACTATTTAGCTACTGGGACGGGATTTCAATTCTTATAGCCAAAATGGACTCTGAATTTTGTTCGGGTAAAATTTACACAAAAATATTCTAGTCTTTATCTTAGTTTTGTATAATTAATGTGTGGTGTCAAAATCAAAGTAGTATTTTGATGTATTCGATAGGAAAAATTAAGTGAAGTTATAAAAGAATATGCATTGTAAATCTCCTCTCAAAATTATCATACATTCATATTCCATGTTTCACTTAAATTTGAATTATGATATGTATAAAGGGAAAGAATGAGTATATTTTATAAATTTCGGCTTGAAAGTTTTCTTTAAAAATATCTGTTAATTCTAAAGTATTTAAACTGCTAATAGCTCATTGAAGACCCTAAATTTGACTCAATTGGGAAATTTATGTTAATGAATGCGTATTTAAAAATCAAAATGTTAATTGTAGTCCATGCACAGAAGCCAAAATATGAATGATGCTATTAATAACGTGCTACCAACTCATTTTATATACATTTATAATATATAATCTGAACTTTTATTAAGGAAAATGTCTTTTCACCTTTTGTTTACTTACGTTGTTTTAAAAATTAACTTTTTTCATAGACATTTCCGTCCATGGACGCCAATGTCTGCAATGGGAGATCGAACTGTTTGTGATAGAGTATGTCAAATACCTGTCTTTTTGAGAGATTCTTCGTTTGGGACTGACGCTGTCCCACCCGTTAGCAAAAGGTTAAGAGTAAAAAGGAAAAATATTACTTTTATATCTAATCAGATAAGATTAAAACAATTAGTTATTTTTATATCGATTTTCGTTAATCATTTTTAACGAAAAAAATAAGAGATTGCTATTCATTTAATTTTAAGATTCTTAAGGCTGTTATTGATGCCTTCTGATATAGTTTACAAAAAAGTAATAAAACATTGCATACTTCACAAAGAACATTTTAAAAACATTGCAAGTATGATTTCATTACACGTAGTATTTAGTGTAAAGATAAAAAAATAAACAAATCTCTCCAATTGAGATTCATAAATGGCGTTTCAGTGAGATCTCTAATTGAGTTTTGTAAAGGAAATTGATCTTAGCATTATTGTTAATGATATTTCGAAAGAAAATTGCTTTTGTTTCTCAATTGTTTTCACACAAACGGTATTTCTATTAGGATGTTAATTGTAATAATGATTACAAAAGTAAAATAATAAAAAAACTCGTAACTATGTTCTGAAATGTACAGTCCCAAACCTCTCTGCTATAGGCAGAGCTTATAACCCGCGGAAGACCCACGATATCTGTGTTTACGCTTACGGTATGTCTATGTTTACAATTACAGTATGTCTGTGTTTATGACCCTTGGAAATATCTTGTTAATAGATAATAAATAATACAAACTCTGTTAAAAAAATGTAAAGCTAAATTGAAAGCAAGGTCAACAAAACTCAGTATGGAAATGCATTTTGATTAGATATGCAGATGATTAAGATAATATCGCCAATAACCGCATTGAGCACCGGTCGTTTCCAAACAGCAAGAGATGGGAGCATCTCGGGGCCCATGTATACAGAACGCCACTCACACGAACAGACATATATGACTGATTTTGCCTTTTCGTTACGTTAAGTACTTTTTAATCTATTAAACGCCGTGTAATTTTATGTGTCATATAAAAAAACTTATGAGTGTTCCTACACAGGGACCAATGGCGCTCTAAAGTTCTACACTTAATTTGAGAATGAAAATACGGCGTTATCTATCGGTAGTACAAGCAGGTGTCCGAATTTGAAAGATATCACATAGACTTAAGAGTTCCCGAGTAGTTATGCAGATATGACAGCTGGATTCTTGATTGGAGCGAAGTTACAAAAAGACTATGTTAGCAGTAATGGATATAGAATGGAAAGTATAACCGGCACGAAGGATATGAATAGTCCAGGAAAATAAATGCTTGATGGGATAGTGCTATTCCTAGAGTAGACATAACAACACTAATGTCGCCCACCCCTTCCATGTAAAGTTATTCAGGTTCCTCTACAAATTATACAGTATCAACGTAAGTCATTCCGCAACGACTGGAAAAAGCAGGACTTTTGTCTTGGTGTCTTTAAATACTTCTATCATATAGACAAGAATTAGTCGTCCTCCAGTCTGGCTACACTTGTGGAGAGGCACATGAACATCACATCTCAAGTTGCAGTCTGAGGTACAATCCTCTATGAGAGAGAGTATATCCTAGTTCTGCCACACTGTACTTTAATAGCAAGTTTGTATGTTGACAAAGTTCTGCAGACAATTGTATTGTCTGTGCTATCCGTTTTCAAAGAGCTATCTACCAGAAAATTAGTACCACGCATTTTCACTCTAATTGAGTATGTCTAAGATATGTTGGAAAAACAGTTGCAGTCATTAATTTAGGCGAACTGCTTCCATAATTACGAAACATCTTTCAGAATCTAATTCAAAACATTCAGAATTTTACTACATGCCGCCTTGTATAGTCTTCAGAAGAGTATTTATAACATGTTTTTATTATTAATTTCTTTATCGTTACATATATATTACGTGTGTGAAGTTTCATAGAAAAAGAAAACATTCGCGTATATCATGATATTAAAAAGTAAAGTATTGCTGGGCATATATAATGATAACAATAGGCTATCATTTAAAAACGCCTGTGGGTATGTTCTTTAGTACAAAAAAGCAAAGGAAGATTAATCAAAAGTCTATATAAACACACAAATAATTAAATATTTCATTACTTGTCAAAACGGATTTAGGAAGTTTGAGAAGTATGTCCATACCCCGAACTCAAAAACTGTATGGAAAAGTACTTTCTCTATAGATTTATCTGACAAACTGAAAAACGATATTCACGACAAAAGAAATAAGAAAACCATAAAATATAATTACTTTTCAAGCTCTTAGCCTTGCGATAAGAAATCAAGAAATCTCCGGCACTTGAGGTTAATCAGGGGACTTTAAGCGAGCTGGGAATGCAGTTAATGGAGTTGATCTTAACTTAATTACCGGTATTGTATAAAGTATGTCGAAAGGAGCATACGATCGTTCTTGTCTGATTCTGTGTAAAAAAAGGACATTCTTGTAGTGTATAATCACGGTATTGTCTGAATGATGTATAATGATCCATGAGGGAAAGATGGTGCCATATTAAGACTTTCTATTAAAAGGGCTTTAGATAGAATTATTTTATTTAAATTATGATATTCGTAAAGTAAATGCACTGTCATGCATCAAATTAAAAGTAAAATATGTTTTATATAGAGGGAGGGAGGGGTGTTTTTTTCTCTCAAAAGACCACGTCATAGCAAAAAAGACCATGTGTTACAAAAACACCACGTCATCGTCCTGCAGGCACCAAGTCCCCACAGGACCGAAGTTGTACTTTTAGATCTAGGGTAACCTGTTGAGGAATCCTAAATTAGAGCAAGGATTCTTTAACAGGGTACCTCTAGACCTGAAAGAAAAGATTCGATCCTGTGGAGCCTTGGTGTAAACAATTTGAGATCCTATTTTCGATCCTAATTTGTAATCCTATTTTTTTCAATAAATTACTTTTTAAGTTCTTAAACATTTAGAGTAATGCTTTTGTTGTTATAATGTTAAAAGCAATACATTAAGTTATCTATTTGGCAAAAAAGTGTTATTCTGTAACTTGATCTAAATCTTGTTGTAATCATTGCTAGACACAAGTTTGGTAATACTGTCTCTGACATGATGTCCACTGTTCTTAGGAGTGTTGAGTCATGGTGCAAAAATGCAGGTCTCTCTGTTAATCAGCAAAAGACTGCTATTGTTGCGTTTACAAGAAAAATTATTCTTAATCTCAGAGGCATTTGCTTCTTTGGTCAGAAGCTTATTTGTCCCAAGGAGGTAAAATTCCTAGGAATTTACTTTGATATCGGTCTCAATTGGAAGAGACACTTTGAAAATTGCATAACTAAAGCCAGAATAATTTTCTGGTCATGTAGAAATGCTATTGGAAAAACCTGGGGATTGAATCCCAAGGCTATCTATTGGATTTACACCATGGTAATCTGTACCATCATTACCTATGACTCCATTATATGGTGGTCTAGTATTAGATGTGAAACTGCTAAATTAGATTTAATTTGGCTTCAAAGGATGTTGTGTATTGCGATCTCTGGATGCATGAAAACCACTCCTATTGCAATTCTTGAACTTTTGCTTGGATTGCACCCTTTCTACATGTACATTGAAGCTGAGGCTCTCATCTGCATGAACAGACTTAAATAGCTGAAACACTGGAAAAATTACTCAAAGTATTAATCTTGGCAATCTGAATAGTAATGTTATAAATCATCCTTATTTCTATATGTCATCTGATGGCATTCTTGTCAGATATACGTTTGACAAACCTTATGAAATTCAGGTCCCTTCACGGGATAACTGGAAGAGGGCTCCAAACTACAATAAGAAGAAATGCATTGTATGGTACACTGATGGCTCTAAGCTAGGCACTAGTACTGGTGCTGGAGTATGCTGTCCGGATGATGGTACAAAACTATTTTGCCCTGTTGGCAGCTACGCTATTGTCTTTCAGGCTGAGGTCTTTGCTATTCTAATGTGTTTTAGAATATGCTCTGGCAGAAATTACAGGAGCAACTAAATCTTTATCTGCTCTGATAGTCAGACTGCTCTTATGGCTTTAGGGAAGTCTACTATGACGTCATACCTTGTCTGGGAGTGCTAGCATAAGATTGCTAACAACAATCAAGTCATACTATATTGGGTGCCTGGACATTCAGGCATTCCAGGTAATGAAATGGCTGATGAGTTGGCTAGAAAAGGTTCAAACACACCTTTTGTTGGTCCGGAGCCAGCTTTGGGTGTTCAAAAGGAACTGACTAGAAGAATTGTTTATGGCATCTTTATAAAGCTTCAGTGCGAGAACTGGCGTAATACTAAGGACCAAAGACAGGCGAAAGAGCTAAACTGTAAGTACCCTAGTATGCGTCAAAATGAATTATTCAAGCTCAGTAGAACTCGCATCAGAAGGTGTGTTAAGCCCCTTACTGGGCACTGCACCCTTAAGAGACACCTAAATATTATGAGTGTCATTAAGGACTCCCTTTACAGAGGCTGTAATTGTAGCGAAAAAACCTCCGCACACTTAACTCTGTGAATGTGAGGTGTTCTCTGCCCATAGGTTCGAACACTTGGGTCGACATGTGATCGAACCCTGGGAATTGCATAAAATTCCTATCAAGTGCCTGCTTATTTTTGCTTCGGCTACTGGTCTCTTTTCTTAGGAACTTTTTCATTTCAGGGGATAGTAGAATATACCTCTGGTCGCTGTGCTGGGCTCTCTTGGAGCCACCCACCTTCATGTCATTCATTCATTCAACTTATTCTAAAAACGCTGAAAATTATGTAAGTTTTAATTTCAACTGTAGCTTGAGAAATACGTTAAAAATATTTTGATTAAGGAAATGCATCGTATTTTTCTCAGTTAAGTCATTTTATAAATTTATGTAATGGAGGATTATGTATTCATATCAATTATACAATTAATAGAATATTAAATTCTTATAGAATTGAGATTTTTGCGTTTTGTAATCTGGATTATACTGTATGTACACTAGTCTCATTCATATAATCATGTTATAATCAACATGTTCGCAAATTATATTATAATTGTCTTTTACATAACTTCCAGATAGTTTATTATTGAAACGTATTGAAACGTATTACGTAATGAAAATTAAATAAAATATTTCTAATTATAAACATTGTGTATTCTAAAGTTATAAATAGAAAGAATTCAAAAAAATTATATGTATTTATCTAGAATAGATTGATGATGACGTCAATACGATAAATTTTTGTTACAATTATCCAAAAATATATGCACATATATATATATATATATATATATATTTGGATAATTGTAACAAAAATTTATGTATATATATATATATGTATATTATCGATACAGCACTGTATCGATATATCATATCGATAACACTTTTGAGATTTATCTATGAAATCGTATAACTGCTTACGCTGTATCATCGCCATCGAATATTCCGCTTCTACGTCTAAATTAACCATGCCATTGACCATTACACATGGAAATATATCTACTATAAGAAGGCATGCATTTCACGGGGAAAATTAAAAATTTAATAAAACGGTGATTTTTGTAAGTTCAGTAACTGTAATTGCAGTTTTTTTATAAATTAATTGTAGTTTAAGTCGCAGTATAAATTTATTGCAGTTTAAATTGCAGTATAGATTTATTACAGTTTAAATTGCAATCTATATAATTGCAGCATGGATTTATTGATATTTTTCTCCTGTCATCGCAGTTTACATTTTATATCCTACCAATATCTGTAGAATCTAATTAAGTACGTTCGCGTTGTATCTGTTTCCTACTGTCATTTAATGAACTCGAATGTTACGGTTAATTAACCAGCAAATTTAGGTGAAATTCGAACCGTTACAAACATTCCGCTACTCCAAATAAGTTGAAAATTGTATATTTAATTTGCGTTATTTACTTTATAAACATCACTAAATATCTGTAGATATCTATGGCAGATATATATTGTACATTTCATTTCTTTTATTACAGTAATTTCATATATTTAATTATAACCATTTCAGATATTTAATTATAGTCATTGAGGTAACCGATTCTTTCTTTTATTATAACTAGATGTTAGTTCATAATAGTCATCAAAAACAGTCATAGTGCCTATTTACTTTAACTAATAACAATATGAAATATTTGATTTTTTAATCATTTCTTCTTTTTTAATTGCTGATACAGCTTTTGGTAATTTGCATAGCAAAATTACACTAATGGACAACAAGTAAAACTATTATTAAATTATGTTACACTATCCAATTAACCCAAACACTTGCTTGACTTGTCCTTAAAAATGCTTTCTCTCATAACGTCGTTCTAAAAGCACTTCATTGCTGGTTTTCGTCTTCTACGACCAGCTTTTTTAATAGATTTCAGTTGAAGAGGTTTGGTAGTACAAAAGTGCTGCCACAATCTCATTTAATCGAATTAAACCAATCAATTACATTGCAGCTAATTTAATACAGCTGCGGCAAAACATTTTTTGTATAACTTTATTTATTTAATAAGAGCACTTGAAATAATTGGACAGACCATCTAAGAATAATAAAAAAATTATGGAATAATTTCACAAAGTATAAAATTAAAATTATATATTTTAGTAAGTAATTTGATGAATTTATTTTATAACAAAGGTGTATTTAGACATATGTTGTGTTCATAACATGAATTTAAACTTTTATTATCTTATGATTATTACGAGGACTCGTGTTATGTGTGTGCATGTGTGTGGTGCTTGTATGTTCTATAAAGAAATAGAGAAGTACATAGTGGGATGACAGAATTGGATGATAATTAAAATCCAGAGAAAGTTGACAATAAAGTGAGTTGAAGATTCATTGTTAACCCATTAATTTTCATTTGATTTTTCTAAATGACGGTTCTCAACACTTTTATATTTGCTTATTGTGTGTAATGTGTCAATTTATAGACGTTTTTTGTTCTTCTTGTGCTGCAAGAGGAAGTGTTTTTACTTTCCTTGCAATACATGGTAATATACATGGGAAGTATTGGAATCGTGTCGAAAATAGCAACTCAAGTTTTCGATGAAGATACGCGTTTTGGGATATCTAGAAAAACGAAAAAACAATTTTTAACGCGAGGTCTGTATGCGTGTCTATGTGTATGGCTGTGATTGTGTCTGTGACGTTTGCAATGCTTGTATTTACTGTAACTAAAAGTCTAATGGAACAAATTTCATAAAATTTTACAGGTAAGTCACGTGTGTATGACCCTTGTGCTAATTAGATTTTAGTATGATTCTAGATAAAAGATCCCACCTTTTTTGCGAAATAGCCAGCAAAAATCACGTATCCAATCTAGTTAGAAAACTAATTGATCAAATTTCATTAAAATTTGATAGATAAGTCACTTTCCCTATTGCTGATTAGATTTTGGTACTATTCGAAGGATAATAACCTGCCTTTTTTACGAAATGGCCCGCAAAAATCGCCAAAATCTGAAATAAAAACTACATATGTTCAAATGTATCAATTAAATACCTGTTTAATGCGTTATTTTTAACGAGGAAAATAATAAGACCAACTCCATTACTCTTTGGCTAACCGTTCTCGAGAAATTTGAGTGTCATTGCATTTTTATAACACCGCCTTTGAAAAATGTCCAGTTACCAAATAAAAATAAAATTTCAATTTGAAGTGCAAATTCAGTGTTATTTTGTGCAGTTGAACTCAATTTATTGAATTATTAAAAAAATAAAGATAAAACGAAAGTGAGTCTAGGGAAGTCATGTGCTTTCCACACCAGATTTTTACTTTTACTACAATACATGGTTATGTATGGAGAAAGAAAGTATTGGAAACCTGTTGGAAAACTCAACTCCGGTTTTTGATGGGTCTACACATTTCGAGAATTCTAGAACCTGAAAAAGAAAACTAGTTTTAGCGCGACGTTTGCTTGCGTGCGCCTGCTTATCTGTCTGTGCAATGTATGTATCCATTCTAGCTCAAAAATAATTTAAACATATTTCACAAAATTTCGTAGATAGGTCATTTGCGGGGTACCCTAGCGCTGAATAGATTTACATACGATTCGAAAAAAACACCTTGCGTTTTTTGAGAAATGTTCCACAACAGTCATTGGGTTCAAAATGGTCCACAACAGTCTACCAAAAATAAAAGACCGAATATGCTGAAATGTATCAATTAAATGCTTGCTATATACGTAATCTTAGACGACGAAAACATTTAAAAAATCTCTATTTAAGACGGAGCGTTCTGGCGATATTTAAGTTGTTTTGAAACTTTTAGGAACTGAACACGTTTTTCCATGTAGTTAAAGAATTATTTGATGAAATTTCACAAAATTTTCCAGTTTAGTGCTTTGTGGATTATCCTGATGCTGAGTAGATTTTCAAATGATTCAAAAAAATTGGAGCGACACTTTTTTGCAAAACTACCAAAAAAATCGTCAAAATCTGAAATAAATAACAAAAATTGCCGAAATACATAAATGAAATACCTGTTATTCATTTGATTTTTGAAAACCAAGCGAATAAAACTATCTCCAAGACTTTGTTTTATTAAATTTTGAGGAGATAAAGACGTTTTAAAATGCATCAAGTTCAAGATGAAACGAAGATGCATTAAAATGCAAATTGAATATAATATCAATATATAAGTATCTATGTTATTTCTTTAAAACTAAATTTAATGCACGCAAAATAGAGAATAATACATTGTGGGGAAAATCACGTGCTACCCACATCAGATTTCTTGACACTAAAATAGGTTGATATATAGGCAGTTTTTTTATTTTTTAACAAAATATTTATATATGCAAGAAAGCAATATTTTGAATAAAAATCAACTCTTTACGGGAGTGATAACAGTGTTATTCAATAAGCAGATTCAATATATATCCTCTTCTACTATTTTCTATAAACTGGAATTAACGATAGATATGAATAGCTTTTCAAATTAAATGAATATCTCAACCATTCCATTTATGTAAAGAATCAATCAAAATTTCTCTGTTTACGTACTTGTTTTAGCATTTTCGTATACTATGATGCTTAACAGTTATAGACACTTTCCAACATATATGAAAAGTGTTTATGACTTTGTTTATTTATTCGGTTTGGATAGAATTGTATTATTTGAATTTTTCGAGGACACACAAACTGAAATGCTTCCGGAGGCTAAACATTTAATGGAGTGTGGATCAACTCCACTTTCTGATACCAGAATTCATTTTTAAATAGCTTATGATGACATTTATTTATTTATTTTTTGCAAATTTTGCAAGAAAATTGTTGAACACTCTGTATCGTTGAACCAAATGATCACGATTGTAGCATGTTACATTTAATTTTAAAGTCTTAAACATCTTTTCATTAATACCAATTTTGACAATGTATCTCCTCGGTAGGGTAACTTCCCCTCTCCTCCAAGTGCGTAATGATATCATGAACACAAAACCTGTTTCGTTGCTATTTTCACAACAATGATTTAAACTGCTAAGTTTTGTGATCATTGAGCCATATATAAATCCTATTATGTACCATTATGTCAAATTTTGTCTTTTGCGGCCATGATAAGAAAATATTAAATTTCGAAGCATCCGCCCGAATTAAAAATAAATATATACATCTAGTTCTAGATACCTTTCGTTAACAAAGGTACAGAATAAATGAACAGATAACATGTTCTGCCTAAATCCGTTAATATTTGCAGCAGGTATCCTGTACACAAAAATTCGACTACAAACAGACGATAGGACTGACATCACTCTAAAAATGGTCAAAAAGTATTCAGGAGGTCCTAAAATATGTATTGGCATCAAAATCTCGAAATCAAAATTTTTCGTGAACCAATAATTTTTCTATACAGAACAATACTCTTTCTATTCTACAGTATGAGAAAGTAAAAATTATTTGCGTTTGTACAAAGAGCAATAAAAAAATCGAATGTGGGCAGCACATGTTTTCCTTACATAATGCAATGGATTTACTACTTTTACAATAAAAAATAGGTTTTTATTATAGTAGATATTTATATTCTCTCCAAGATATTGAATTTTCGTCAATTTGTCGTCATTTTCATTGATGTAGTGTCATTTTTATTTATTTGGCGAGATTTTCGTTAATTGGCAGCATTAAAAAAGTCGCCAAGTTGGCAAAATTCCACCAAATTCGACGCCAAAATCTCGCCAAGCGTTATGGACGGAGAAATAAGTCATTCTTATAGCAGATAAATATATGTTGGCGTTCAAATACAAACGTATTACTCAAAGTATCTTTTCTCGTGAATGGAACGAGCTAGATCCACGAGAATGATGTCACCTAATTTATCGCATGATATTATATATGAAAAGTGAACATGTTTCTCAACAGTTAATATATTTTTTTTAATTTATGGGGTTTTTTGATAAATTTATTTCAAAAATGTGCAATATCTCGAGACCGGTTCATGCTAGCGTTCTAAAGTTTATGTCAATCATTTTCTAAGGAAAAGCTACATAAGAAATGGCTATTTGCGTAACTTTATTAAAGGTTTTGATTGTTTGATGATTTTTTTTAATTTTTCACTCGAAAATTTAGGGGGGTTCTGAACATTCGATTACGTTTAAAAACAATAGGTTTCCAGTATTCACGGATTGTGATTTTTGTACCAAATTTCATTCGAATCGCTCTATTTGGTCGTGAGATATCGTCTCCACAGACTCACTGACACACACACACATACACACACACATACTTTCACACACACACACACACAGAGACATTACCTCAAAAATGCTTGATTCGTGATCAGGGATGCTTGAAACGTGCTCTCCCGTCGAAAACTCGAATTCGAATTTTCGACCCCGTCACAATACTTTCCTTATACATTATGTATATAAGAAAAGTAATATACGAAAATATTCGGAATAGTTAGCTCTCAGTGTCCAAGAGCTGTATTTACCAGATTATATCGGGTCATTGGATAGAGTTATAATTTAGCCATTTATCAAATTACAATATATAAAATGCATCTTATAAATATAGAAAAATTATTTCAAGCATGCATAAAATATAATATAATACTTTGTTATGTATAGTACTTATTGGTAAAACGTATCAGAAGCTTTAGGAGGTAAATCCCCCTTCTTCAGTATGGATGAAAAAATAGAGACATAGCGACAACCTCAGACAAAGACAGATAACAAAGACAGGGAGTTTCAAAGTGTAGTATGACGGCGACATTTGAATCAGATAATGGAAAGCAACAAACCCAAGGAGTTACTTTTCATTACCGAAGCAGTTGTTGCAACGTTGAAGTCAATAAACACACATGGAACAGCTATTCGTCAAATAGGATGCTCATGCCTAAAGGTTAGTTTTGGTGTTGAACATTTACTGAATAAAGTAACCACGGACAAATTCTTCACTATTGAAGTCTCTTTCAAAATGACATGATTGAAAATGGTTTAATATGGTGAAATAGCTTGGAAATAAAATTAAAATTAAGAACGAGTTGATAGTAATTAAAATATAAAATCGTAATACAAAGCGAATACTACTATGGACGTGGTATATTAGCTAGTAAGAAACATAAAAATATGTAGTGACTGTTACATGGTAAATATGTAACATTGTAAGTTTTGGATGGACCGGATCCTATAAAGATGATCCCTGTATTATTTTTACAATAAATATACGTTTCTCCAGAAGGACACCTGCAAAGGAAGTGAGAACAATGCATTTTCGACTTGGTTAAAGGAGGCGTCTCAATTACAGAGGGGCTCACAGTGGGGCGCTTTGGGAAGAGGCGACCTCTTGACTGCCACTGGTCACACGTGCGCCCGAGGTCGTGAGAACTTTCGGCCAGCTGACACATATTAATTCTTGGATGCTAACCAAACCTCCGAGATGACAGCACTCAATAACAGATATGTAATCCTATGCCGTCCAATTGAAATAACAGGGTTTACAGTGTCAGGCCAATGACAACCAAGGGCATAGTTTATGTAGGAGGTGACAATTTTCAGATGTTCGAGAAAAAGTCAGATTTTGAGAAAAGTCTTAATACTTGATTTTGTGAATTTGGAGAGAGAAGTGTCCTAAAACAAATGCAGAGATGACGGGCACCCCGACGCCTTCAGACTCGATGACTGACCACACATGGGGCTATCGTGAGTCCTCTTCTCTTCTTCCTTGGGCCTGGACCTAGATAAGGGGTGTCTGCTCTGACGTCATGCTAAGCGTTGGTATTTTGAATCCTCTGAGTTCCCCTCTTGTCTTTGTGTGGGTGTTTGAATCTGGCATAGTGACACTGACCGTTGTTTTCATTTTACAATGTGCGGATTTTTAAGAGTTTTATTATGCTACGAGTAGATTAAGATTATAAATCAAATATTTATTACAGTTTAAAGACTAAGTTTTATGTAGCAATGTAGTTTTAAAATGATTATGAAGGCCAGGCTTTTCAATATATCAAATTGATTTTCAACATAGTGCTAACTTGGATATAATAGAAAACTGAATGCTGTAGAAGGGTAAGCTAATTAAAGAATTTTTTTCTTTATTGTAGTTTTTACCAATTATATTAATAAGTATTAGGCTGAACTGGTTATTGCTAAGATATATTAATGGATATATGATATGCTATTACTCATTAATATTCATATTTATATTGAGATTGTCAATTAAATACTGTAAAATTTGCCGTAGATTTAATGTTTTTGTAAATTTATATATATATAAATATTTATTCTTAAATAAAAAAGTGACATTTATATCAATATTGTCAGTTTAATATTGTAAAATTTGCAGTAGATTTAATGTTTTGCAAATTTATATCTATAAATTCTTATTCTTAAATAAAAAAGAAGTAAAGGAGTCAATATACTTAGTTATTAAAATTAGTTTCTTTATGCAGATATAAACGAAGAAAATTATATACTTATTGTTCACAGTTCTAATATGAATAACTGTATTTAAATGCATAAAATCAGGGATCGTACATTTATACATTTTTTTTTATTTTCTGATTTATGACATTTTATTTTGTTTTATTTATTCTTAAGTTTGATACTAATTATTTTATGTATATATCTTATCTTTCGCATAATGAAATATAGTTGCAAAAGTTGCACAGAGCAGTTTTACTGATATACAAACTGCTACATGTTTTAATTGCTATGAGTGACATTTAATTTACTTTCAATTCATATATTCTAATAAAGTTTAAGGTGTTTATAACTGAATTTAGAGAGTTTTTATTTTAAATGAGAGTTTATATTCAACACTCAGGATTTCAGGAGTAAAATACTCATATGTTGAATTTCTGTAATTCTGTACGCGATTTGTTGTTAAAAACGATAAATTGACTATTTAATGTCCATATTTTACAAAGAATGAGCATTAGTATTTTATTGATATCATACGCATAAATTGCAGAAGCTTAGGTTTATACAAATATAGCGATTTTTTTATAGATGTAATCAAAAATTAACTGCATGAGATAAACGTAAGCATGAATTTAAGTTTCTTTTGCAAAATTATAGCTTAAAAATTTATAATTTCTCCTCCTGGTTGTTCCTGAGATTGTAACATTTATTGAATCTGTAACTTAAAATTGTGCGATTTTTCCATAGCGTATAAAGAAAGCAAGAAAATATAAAGTTTTGGCATGTATTGGTAGTTAATGTTTATAGTACTTGTCTCTAATTCAAGAAAAAAAACTATATAGTCAGTAAAAAAATTTTACACTTAAAGCAAATTTATCAAGTCTATTACTTTTTCTAAATTTTAAAAATATAAAAGAATATTTTTTGCCAAAGTTGCCTTATTTAAGGAATTCCTTTCTTAATAATATTATTCCATAATATTACATATTTGACGATAAACTGGAACTTATGACATACTTAATAATAACTCCCCGAGTTGTAGAAAAATTATATTAAATATATATTTTTATTTATTTTTTAACTTTTAGATACAAATTTTCTTGCGATGCACACTTTAATAATTGTATTTCGACATTTTTAAATACCAATATTTTATGCTTTCGTTAATAAAAATGAATAAGCTTTTCTAATATATTCTTCTTTTTTTGTAAGGCATCTGTTTATACAGTCGAGAAGTACCATTTTTATACACAAGTCAATTTTTAACATACTATGTATATTCTTTTCATGCACCATATAGCTTTTCTACGACTATATTGTATTTTCTTGTATGATAATTAGTGCTTAAAATGGGATTCTTAAAACTTTTATTTAGGTATTATATACTTTCTCTGTATTTGTGTGCAAGATTTATTCTTAAATTATGTCATACATATATATTTAAATATAATGTCTACAAAAGCCATTATGAGAAACGTCATTTCGCTGAGATGGCTGGGAGAAAAGTCCATCATTTAAGGGGAAAACAGATAATCCCGAGAGTCCCGCCACACAACGGAGTACCGACGTACGACATGTATGTCTTTTACATACATTTTGGTAGCCAGATTCTATCTCTCTCTCGACATTTGATTAGTCTTCATATTTGAGATAATTGTCCCTTATGTAAATTAGTTTAACTGTATTTTAAGGCAGTATACGTTTGGGTACGAATTAACTTTAATCTTAATGAAATTTAATCGTGATGGAATTTAATTATATGTTTTAAATATTTGTAATTTTGAGAGACGTTCTTGTGGAACGGAACAAATATTATTGCAATGAGATTTGATGTAAATAACACTAAGGATGTCGTAATCAGAATAGTTTTGCGGAGATGATTTTGGGAATAATCATGTTTAAGTTAGAATGTCAATGGAATATTTTCTTATTATTTTAATCATTTGTAAATAAATTTGTTATTGTTTTATATTATATTCGCTGTCCTCAGTGTCCACTTATATTTTAGAATAGATTTATATGTGTTTATATTCGACACGGCCAATATCGAAGTTGACTTCAATGGGAAAATTACTAATGCTTGCTTCCTGACCGGACGTGTGGCTAAGATCCACGCATCAGTGACTAAGACGATACAATCATCTCAAACGCTGAATGA
This sequence comes from Amaurobius ferox, assembly GCA_951213105.1. Classification (NCBI taxonomy): domain Eukaryota; kingdom Metazoa; phylum Arthropoda; class Arachnida; order Araneae; family Amaurobiidae; genus Amaurobius; species Amaurobius ferox. Next base: position 118,063,934 of record OX578148.1, read on the forward strand.
GATGATTTCCTTAAATACGAAAGCTTGTAAAAATTTACTCTTCGCTTTTACGAGGAATGCGATGAAAATAAGTCAAAAAAATATGGACTATGCATATTTGAAAAAGGCAAGTGGTGACGTACACTCTAGAGATGCTCTTATATCTGCCTGCATCCTTGTTTGTTACATTTACCGACAAATTGGCTATCGCTTTGGCGACAATATCGGTAACTTGGAAACTTTAGGAAATTTGTTCTCAAGTTAATGAAAGCTTAATATTTATGAAAATTAATTCTGCAAATACTTGTTGCTTTGGGATTTAGCAGTTTATCATTCTTGATTCAAAATAAAGTCGGTTCTACTGTTCGTAGGGCAGGTAAGTTTTGCTGGAAGATTTGGGCTCATAAAGAATTTGCGTTTTATGAGGAAGTTTTGTTATGAACCCCTTTCTCACATTTATTCCCATTTATTAATTAAATTCTTCTAAATTTAATTTAAGAAACGCGATCTCAATATTCCATTTTATTCCATCGCATTCGGCAAAATCTAATGTCGTTTCGATTATGAATTCTGTTCTTAACCCTTTACGGACGGTTGACGCGCCCATACGTCGATTGATACGTGTTTTCAAGACTGTCGTCCAGAAAGGGTTAAAATGTTATTCTAAATTGATAAAGCGCTAATTGCTTTACTTCAACCCTCAGGAGTCTCTTGGTCTGTATCGGTAACCCTTAACGTTATGATACATCTCTGGCGCTTCGAACGTTTACCCGGATACACATTTCATATAGAAATGTGTTAGAACTATTTTTTATGTTATTATGAGCGCGCGCAGTCACACTAAGATGCTTACTTATGAAAAATGTAATTAGGTTCAGTTGGCGATGTAATCTTGAGTAGGTAAGACGTGTTTCCCCACGGGGCACAAAACCCAATGTTCATTCTTAAAAAAAATTATTCGCGTAACATTAATTTTTATGAAGAGTGATTAAAATATCTCGCGACTTCGGCTCCAACGAAGGATTTTGCGTAAATAAAATTTAATTCGATATCGTCTACAATTTTTTTAGCCTTCAACGTATCGCCAACCTATATTCGATTTCATGGAAACATCTATGCTGATGTCCGTAATGTTATGTAAAGTATTTAATTTTCAAATATTTTATTATATGAGCTGAAAATCGTAATCAAGTGATGTTAAATAAAGAACAAATTTATTAATACATTGAACTCATCTTTTGGACTCCGGTCTTCCTCACTTCCATATACGACGACTTCTGTAACAATTTCGCCATGTGTGACCGATATCTTGTGCCTGCTCTTCAAATACTTCTGCTTTGTGATTTCACTAGACTCTACACCCTGATGACAGCGGTTCCGAATTTCCCGAGATCGACGATCCCAGTGAGGAACCATCTGCAGCGATAGCACTCTATCACACTCCCTTCTTAACCACTTTACTGTCATTGCCGTATGGGTGCCGTGCCCGGCACGTTATAACAGTTGTAAAGTAAATGGTAGTATTGCATGGGCGCAACAGTGCAGGCGAAGAGAATCCTATACACTACTTTATGAATCCTGTCTTATCTCTGATTTAACATCTTGTTTAAGAAAAGCCATCTGTTCACATCATTTTTCATGCACAATGCTCCCTCAGATTTGTTTGGCATAAATTGCAGAAATTCATTTTTTCTCTTTATTTTTCATCCTGGTAAACTCTGTGAATAAATCGGAAACCCCAGAAGAATCTTGATGAGATAAAACTTATTTTCGAAGACAAATGTAAATCCACCTTCATTTGAATTCTCCTTGTAGCCCCCGCTTTAAAATTATTTGTCAAACTGGCCTTTGTACGTAGTATTTGATACATAAAAGTTTTTATTTTAGATGCTGCCTCAGCTGAGATTTCAGCTGATGCCTAATGATAAAAAAGAAGAGCATATAACATTAGAATCGAATGTTTCGCAAATATGTAAATGTGGGTATAACTTATTACTCACACGTATAGTTCCAAGATTAATTGGTATATATTCATTTTAATATATCTTGCATAATAAAAAGAAGATGTATGTGCGCGTTGTTTGCAGCGGAAAACCGTACCTTCAGTCAGTGGTAGAATTCGGTACAAATGTAATTCTTCTTGTTCCAGACCGTCCGATCTACCGAAAGTGTAAGGTATCTGTTTGGACGGCCGGGACGTACCACCAAATATAGACAGGAACCCATTGGGAGGGGCATCCACACGGACCGTGCCCTCCTTCCCCTGTTACCAACCTCTCGGAAGAGCTTACAGACCTAGATATTTAACATGCCTGTACTCCGCTTGAAAGTGGAGATAGTTTGGTAAGACCCAGGAATGGAACTACGGGGCGTCAGAGTGCAATCCCCGCGTACTAACCACTTGGCTGTACCACCCCTGGTATATGGGTAATTAAATTCCAGTGACTTTACATATTGGCACGATTGGCACGATTTTATTAAATTGTGAATTAGTTTAAATGTTATGAACTTAAATGCCAAAATTTGGCTGAAATTTCGCTATTTTAAAATCAATTTGTTGCAGCAGATATTTTTATGGGTACAAGAGATACAAACTGCTTTCAACGAACTATACGTTTTTCATGACAGGAACTACGGTCTAAATAGTAAAATTCAATTTTTTTGAATTTTAGAGATCTTATGTTTTTAACGTACGTTTATTTTTGTAACGTAGAATTTTCACTTGAATCGGACTTAAACTTTTAAGAAATAGCATTTGAAATTTTATTTTATTCTCTTTGCAGTGAAATGTTTTCACTTTGATAAACAATGTATTAGAGAATTGTGATAAGGAGGTACACTGCCGATTTTTTTTTTCAAATTTTAGCCTTAAAATGTTTTAAAAGCTTAATTTTCAATGAGCATGCTAGTTTTTTTTTTTTATAAAACTATCGATTGGCTTTATAGTGTGGCTTATCAATCTATTGTATCTGTGATCCTATACCACCTTCTAATTGTGCTAGAGCTTAGATTTAAAGAATATATTTTTAACTTGATCCGTTACACTTGTAATCCGTTACAATCGAAAACTGCAATGGGTAGGAAGAAGCAATTTTGCATACATGCGTGAAATTGCACGCAGATTTGCAGAATCGCGATTTCAATTAATAATACGAACTGTAACAGGGCGAACTGCCCTTTTTAACAATTTACAACATATTTGAAAAGTGCTGTCTGTCTGTTCGTACGATAACTGCCATAGAAATGGCTATTAAAATGATATTTTTATATGTCGATGAGACGGTCTGTGGGACATATGGGGATGTAAATGAATAATATCATACAATTAATTTTGGATTGAACCCGGTTTGGATTGAGAAAGTGAAATACTTATAATCCTATGGGGTCTAATTTTTCAAACATTTTTTAAGCGAAGTTGAAATTCACAAGTTGCTTCGAAAGTTTTGTAAAATATTCAAATTATCCCATAAAAAATATGAAAAGAAATTCAGCAATTTTTTTTAAATAAAAGTAAAAATAATAATTACACCAATATCATATTGTGGAGCTGCCGTTGCTGCTTATATTGTGGTGCTGCCGTTATGCTATGGTATTCTAAAGCCAAGAAAGTAGATATACATTCAGAGATCACGTGACCCACTTCAAAATACAATATAGTATCCATCTTTTTTTCCCAGTTCCAAAATCGTGATTTTTAAAGTTCTTTTAAATTTATATTTAGTGTTCCATCCGTCCTAAAACCGCTTTGTTTTGGCGTATTTTCAATGCATCTATATTCTGCGCCTACGCATTTACAATATTTTTTAGTTTAAATGATCATTAAACTTTGATTACTTCCCCCAATGAAGTATAATTTTAATTGATGCGGAATGGAAGCGAGCGATAGTAAGATGAGTTGTATAAGAATTACTGATTTGTTTTTCACGCAAAATTATATAGCTCTGGAGTTTGGAATAAAAGTGATATGAATGAAATATGCATTGCTGTTACATAGAGAGCCAGACGATTTATATTTTGATGGCATCATTTGAATAAAGTTCAGTTTTTAAAGTGCACATTCTCACTGCGCTTCCAACCAACAATAAGTAAAAAACAAATTTTAAACAGCTAATCAAAGTGCGTGTCCGTGCATGCATTGTGATTTATAAGCAATTATGTGTATTAAATACTATTTTGCGATTAAATTGTGTTGCTTTGATTGCATTGTTTTCCTGTATTCTAATTCCTTTAATTTAATACTCAAATACACAAATTCGGACAGGTGAATGGGCTGAGACAAAATTGAATATCTCCTTTGAGGAACAATTTCCTCTTTGAATATCCCTTCTTTCTACTCGCTTGTTTGTTGGGGAATGCCCAAAGAGTGGAAAACAATCCTTTAATCCTCTTATTGGCTTCTATGTTATTGAGTATAGCTGCCTTCTTGAGTGGACTCAAGGTTAGAGGTTAGAGAAATGCCCAGGAGAGCATACCCTCCCCATTAAACTTCTGGCGAAGAGGTCAAAGGAAAAAGGAATTTCATAATAAGATAGTGTTTGCATGGAAGTGTTGTTTGGGAGGTAGGCGGCGATAACCGAAAACATGCTCTCCTTCAAGTCTTTAGAAAAGAAAAAGCAAGACCCAAGTAGACACCTAGTAGAAATTAAAGAAAAGTAAGATGAGTAGGAAGGGACAGCCCAATGGTTAGCGAGAGGAGATTGTAAGGGCACATTAAATATGTGGGTCTGTAAGTCTTTTCGAGCAGTTGGCTGTTGGGAAGGAGGCCTAAGTCCCTATGGATGCTACTCCTACTGTGTCCCGGTCTAAATTAGGTGGCACTTCCCGGTCATCTAAATATGTACCTTACACCTTCTGATAGGTCGGATGGTCTGGATCAAAGAAGATGATGGGTAAAGACGTGACCCGATGGGGTAGGGACTTGAAATAGAGAAACGGTTTTTGGATGAGAGGGATAAATGGGAGTTTATAGTGTAGCCTTGATTTGCCATGGAGGGTTATGGTTGTAGTTAGAAGTTGTTATCGATAAAATGAGAGCAGTTATAAAACTATGTTAGACGCCTCTTTAAGGGACAGAGAAAGATATCCCTTAAGGTATGCCCAGGTAACGTACTGAGGCGCATTTGCTGTCAGGTGCTCCGATGGTAGCAACGTGGAATACTATAGAGTGTCTTCTTCAGTGATTTCAATGTAAAAGGTTTGTAAAAGCTTTACTTTAGAACAGTCAATCATATTTTTAACAAAATTTGATCTTTTTTTTGTGGCCGATGAGTAGATGAATGGTTTTTACAAGAAACATTTAAATCGGTAGTGTTGAAGATGAATCGCATCTCTGTGTTACTACTTATTGACCCGGTCTTCATCAATCAACTTTTGAAAAAAAAAAAAACTTTACGAAAGAGCTTCATAAAGAAAAATTACAGTGGGTTTTCTTTCCTGCAATAACAACTGAAAATTTAAATCTGTCACGTATTTAACATTAAAAAATATTATATATAAAAAAAACGTTAACATTTCATTAATTTAATATGATTATTCAACTAAGTTAATTTGCTGACTCGCTCGAATTCGCAAATCGGGGGGAACTTGCCACCTAGTGTTTTTATTCTTTCCTTTAGTAATATAGTAGAATGCTATGATACTTTCCCTAAATTATAAATTACCTACCACTCTGCTTATATGGGTTTGTCTAACAACTATATATTTATCATGATTTCTACATACCACTGCCAACAATTATACGGATGATAAAGATAACAGTGTTGTTTGGCAGATGCATGAAATATATTTCCACTGATACGATTTTCTGTTAGAAGTGTTGCATTATTCACGGTTACGCACCCCTTAGCATTTGATTAATAGTCTTGCTTTCTCAACGATACTGCAAACATCAGAATTACGGGAGTATTATTAATCAAACTGATGTTTACAAAACGATGCATGTGTTTTCAAATTCAGGGATATTTCTATTTCATACATATGAATTGGAACTGTCTAAGTTGTGGTATTTAATTAGGCATTCTTCTGCATTCAAATTTATCTGCAGTTTGGGACTGTTTGTCTAATCATCATTTTAATCAAAATATTTTTTCTAATACAGTGCAACTTGGATAAAACGAACGTCTCTAATTCGAAGATTTCTCTTGGTCCCTTGAACTTTGTATTAAATAAATGTTAAAAAGTCGTGGATAATTCGCAGTTCAACTTCCTTAATTTGAAGTTTTTTATAAAAACTTTCGAACCATGGAAACTTTTCGGGCTGTCATGGTTAAGAAATCATCTCCGAAATATCCCTACCTGTTCGACACGTGACAGCTGAACCCCCCTTCCCACTACCTGATCGACTGGTTCGAGCTTTCAATCTACATAAGGTGGTGGTTCAACCGGTTTCAGACGTCATTTGAGCTTCCTACTGTCAGTGTGTCTGTAGTATTGTGCGAGTTTCGCTAGTGAGCATTCATGATGTCTTTGAGTAAACCACTCTCAAAAGAGCTAGAGAACCGGACAATCCTGAAGTCGACGAGTGCGTGTTTAAGTGGTTTAAACAAGCACGGGACAAGAACATTCCTCTGAGTAACAACCTTATTCGAGCAAAAGCGGAAGAATTTTCTGACGGTTTTGGAAAAATTGATTTCAAGGCTAGCGCTGGTTGGTTGGATGGATTTAAGGAAATAAATGAAAGCTCCTTTAGGCGTATGTGTGGTGAAAGTGGAAGGGTGAATCAAGAAGCAGCAACTGTTTACCTTAAACGACTGAACTCTACAAAACCATCAGACATTACACAATTTTTTCTAAAACTATAATTTTCTGTATTGAATGTAATACATACATGTATGCAGCTTACATAAATCTTATTTTGTTTACATACATATAGTGCTTAAGTCCTTCATACCATGATATTTCTCAATAAATATTTACTTATTGACAGTACTTTTTAACTTTTTACTTTTTAACTTATTACTTTTTAACAGTTCTTATTCAATACAATTCTTCTGTGTTTCATAACAATTCTTAGCATTCAATATTGTGGTGAAAGAAGTATAGATAAAGATGCAAAGAGCATATTTAAAATTAAACATATTAAACATGGTCGTAAATCGTACATCTGCTGTACATTTGCCTTATGTTGCATAAAACCCACCATTATTTCTTTGCGAGTGCTGCATAGAACCCGCAATAATGTCTTTGCGAGTTCTTGAAATAAAATCATTATTTATACTACACAATCAACTTCACCCTTTTTAACTTTGAAATAAACAGTGTTTATTAAACACATTATAATTATGATTTAATTACAATAATTATCACATATAACTAAGGAGAAGTTTGGGTGTGTGAGACCACTGATATAGAGATTCCTAACTGAATGACTAGCTTGAAGACTTATATAATCATTTCTCAACATTTGAACACACTATTTCTCGTCTCGATGCTAACAGCATCCTCACTGCGTTCAAGTAACTTCATGAATATTCTAATTCACATCTTATCTGTTCCACCATCTCTATGCAAATTACTGACTCTTAAATGTTTTCACTGCATCATCACTCTATGCACCCATACGTTTTCATTCACTTAATTATTCTGAATCAATTTTGTAGAACCTTCTACCGATTGCCACATATTTTTGCCTGAGGTCCAGATACGCCTCTTCGGCGATCATTGGTCGACATCACGGCTATGTGGCACAACTTTCTCATTGGTTAAACCTTTAACCAATCCCATGGTTCCATCTTTAGCCCCCTTATTTATGGCTTTCATGAACTTTCGGGTGAGGATTGCGCTTACCAGTAAACTGGCGCCTACCAGTCTAGGCCTTTATATGTCTTGTTAGAAATCACAAATCTTTGTATATAAACCTGCCTAATTGTATTATGGTCTTCAAAAAGACACACAAACAAATGCGGTGATTTCAATCGGCCAACGATGATTGTAATGCAATTGGCCCAGGGAATTTTTTAAAGAAAATTTCGTAATGCACAGGCAAGCACTGTAAACAACACATAAATAGTGAGGGAGAGAGGGGGTTCACATGTTTCCTACCCGGAAAATGTTAGAAATTTCAATATGTTAAATAATGCTAATTTAGCAGTTGTATAAAATATCCTAAATTTTGCATCTCGGGTGTAGGGGACAGGGGGTACCGGTGTTCTGTTAGATAATTTAGTCACGAAACCTAAGATGTAATGGAGAAGTTGCTAACTGGCGACCTTTGAGTGGGGGTAAAGCTTAGGTTGTCATGAAGCTAAGCTGTAATGAAGAACTTCCCAATAGCGATCCTCTAGTTGGGATATTGCATAGATAACACATTTAAAATTAACTAAATTGCTAAAATTTATTTCAGAAGTAAATGCATATTGATAATTAATAGAATAAAAGGTAATAAAATGTTTTGCACAATATTACTGGCATTATTTTAAATGGCAGCGAAACTATTTTGATTAAAAATTTTACACTGTAATTTATAGAAGATGAATAACATTGTATAAAATATAAATAATTCAAATGAGGAATATGTTAAATATATGCGTTTATGTCACAGTTCTTTTTTTCTTTTTCTGGAGAAGAATCGCACACACAATTCGCACACACAAAACTTACTTTTAAATTACCAGACTTACAAGAAAAACATTTCAACTCAAACTCAAGTTTTATAAAACATTTAGGGTCATTAGGGTAAACAAATTTAATCATTCTGAAAAATAAAACACGCAGTCTGATAAATGAATTCAATAAAATGCAGTTTTCTTACTACATTTTCGTTCCACAAACAGTCTTTTCGTATTGCACAAATTGTACGCTATTGCACATTAAAAATCCTTGAATCGAAGGATTTGTATTAATGTATGCTAGCTACGTACAATATGCCTCCATACCGTACACTTCAAATAATAAATTTTCTTAGAAAATTCAGTTCCGTAAAGCTCCCCGCCTCACGAAAAAAGTTATATACATTCATTAAAATAATTTTGTGTTAATTAACAGACTGATTGATCATGAAATAGGATATGGACAATATTGTAAGAAACTAGATAATTTGCAAGATTTAATTTCTTTAATATAACAATACCACACATTATTCAAAATAAGAGCTAGAATCAATACAAAATGAACAAAAATATCGTATTATACAAAGTACTGAGTTTTACATAATATATTGCCAGGAGGCAATTTTTTTTTTACTTTTTAAATTTTTTTCTCGAAAAAAATTAGATAACTTTAGATCACTTTAGATAAAAGAACATTTTGTAAATTATCTCCAGGTCGTGAAAGCTAAAGTATGTAGAACTTCTTAAAAACTTTTTCTAGCATTATAATTATGTTAAAAGCTGCGTTTAATGGCAAATCGATATAATGGCCTTTTTATGCTCCTACACAATTGGATTTCAGATTTTTTTTAATGGAATCAAAGTTACTTTAAATTCGTTTGCTAATATATATTCTGGACTTGGAAAAGCATGCCTTATGATAGTGAGCCAATTTTAATATAATTAAAAATAAAAATAAAATATCCCTAATTGTTGTTTTGGAATTGAAATATTTACAGTGCTAAAATTGGTTAACACAAACATAAGTATATAAATAAACAATAAATAAAATACTTTAAATAGACAAAAATATGAATGAAAAAACTAAAACGACTAAATTCTTCTCACACTCAAAAGTTGAGTGATTTTTGTCCGGTTTTTACTTGCTTTTTGTTATACGAAATCATAAAGTAATATTTCTTTGAAATTTTTAAACTCCTGATTTCGACGAAAGTGCACATTTTGAAGGGGCTTTTCTTGTAGGAATGTGTTTTATTTAGGTAAAAGTGTTCAATTTAATATATTTCCATAACTGCTTTTTGAAGCATAATAAAACTGTTATGGGAATATATTTGGATACTATTTCAGCCTCTTTATTTTGATATATATATTGACCAAACTTCATGCAGTTTTGTAAATTGATGCACAATTGGGTCAAGGATCTAGAATGTTTATTTATTGATTTAGAGCTCAGTAGTTAAGATTTAGAGCTCAGTATTATTCTTTGACTACGTAATACGTAGTCAAAGAATAAACAGTAAAATGGAAGATCGATATTTATGCGATTATCGTTTCCTACAAAACACCATCTCACAGGCTTTTCCCAAGTATTTTTTAAGTGACATTATCTACAAATTTTATAAAATAACTGTAACCGATAGTTACCGTTTATATTTAAATAAAACTGATGGCAATATACATACTGGATTGTCACAGGTAAAGCGTGTGATAACTGATACGGGACCTCTTGAATAGGGTCTATTGTATAATACGTTATGGAAGATTTGCATCGTCTTGTATGAAACAATATTGATGTACATCTGCATGTAATATGCTGTTGATTGTCATTCAGGTATATGGTTTTAGAAATAGACTTTGTTATTATTGTTCTATTATGTGTCAATATTTAAAGTCTTCTTTAAGTAGAAGCTAAGTAGTTTTGATAATTTATACTTGTGAACATGTTTCAAACTTTATTCAAACACTTTTTAAATATATTTCAAACATTTACTGTTGATGAATTTTGATAGGGCTGGATTTCGACAATTATATCTTATATTTGTTTGTGTATGTTGTCTATTTACATCTTACAATTTGATACATTCGTATTCTTTTTTGCAATATACCGGCTCTCCGGGAGTGTTGTCGCGACGCAAAGCATGCTTAACCGGGGTGAGGGGGTCACAACTCCCCTCGGCCATCTTTTGGTATATTGTTTCCATCCATACCTCTTTTCTTTTTGAAAAAACATATATATATATATATATATATATATATATATATATATATATATATATATATATATATATATCTATATATATATATATATATATATATATACTATATACTATATACACTCGATATGTAGTTTTGTATAAAGTCAGACTTAAGATCTAAGTCTAATAGGCGAAACATTATTAAATTATTTTAGATTTTAATTTAGGTTTGAGTTTAGTTGAGGTTTGAGTTAATTTTGAGTTTTTGAGTTTAGATTTAAAGTTTTTAAGTCTTCTAGGAAGAAAACTACATATCTTTTACAAATTTATATTTCAAGATAATTATACATTAATTGTTTGTAATTTGTAGGGACTGAATAAAATGTCATTATAGTTTTTTTTTCATAAGAATTTACACCGAGACGATGCATTTTGCGCAAAGGCATAGTAACTCTACATGGGTACTGTAATGGCCGTCAAACACGTCATTCCAGATTTTTTTGCAAAGTACGCATGAGATATACCTTTTTTAAATGTTATGAGGTACTTAGTCATAGAGCTTTCAAATGAGTTTTCTATCAGAATGAATGTTTTCTATCAGATCAACATGTATCTTAACGCAGATGGAGGTATGCACATCAAATAAAATTTTACATTGTATAGAGGACGTTTATAGGAAATACATAAGTTTGACAGTAATAACGTTTGTCTCATAAAGTTAAAAGAGCAATTAGAAGTGATACGACCCAACTACGTTCATGTGAATGTGTGTGTGTGCAGGGGGAGGGGAGCATTGGAGAGAATGCAAGAAGTTAAATCCTTTCCAGATATAGACCAGTTATAAGGAAGAGCCAAAAATAATTTTATATTTCATTATAGGTCAGGAAAATATAATACCAGGCTATACTATTGGTTGAGGGAAAATATAGGAGGTACACACCTCGAAACTTAAAAAAATGTATGGAGTGAAGAAACGAAGAGGGAATGAGAAAAGCAACGAATTCAGAGACAGTTTGACTGATGTCAGAGTGTGTAAGTCAGTCGCAGTAAGACGCGTCATTTCCTTAAGGGTTGTTTGACATCAGCGGAAAGTGACAACAATCTCATGTTAAAAATCTGATGTGGGCAACACATGACTTTCCTTATATAATGTAATGAATTTACTACTTTTACAGTAAAAAAATAGGTTTTTCTTATAGTAGATACTAATATTCTTTCCAAGACAATGAATTTTCGACAATTAGTCGTCATTTTCATTGATTTAGTGTCATTTTTATCCATTTGGCGAGATTTTCGTGAATTTGGCAACATTTCAAAAAGTCGCCAAGTTGGCGACATTCCGCCAAATTCGTCGCCAAAATTTCGCCAAGCGTTATGCACCAACAAATAAGTTATTCTTACAGCAGATAAATGAGCGTTCAAATACAAAAGTATTAATCAGAGTATCTTTTTTTCTGAAAGGAACGAGTTAGATCCACGAGAATGATGTCACCCAATTTATCGCATGGTATTACATATGAAAAGTGAACATGTTTATCAATAGGAATTTTTATTTTTATTTTATATGACTATTTGATTTTTTTTTTGAAAAATGTACAATATCTCGAGAACGGTTCATGTTAGAGTTCTAAAATTTATGTCAATCGTTTCCTAATGAAAAATTACATAAGAAATGTCTATTTGCGTAACTTTATTAGTGGTTTTGATTTTCTGACGATTTTTCTTAAATTTCATTCGAAAATTTAGGGGGGTTCTGAACATTCGATTGCGTATAAAAACAATAGGCTTCCAGTGTTTACGGATTGTGATTTTTGTACAAAATTTCGTTCGAATCGGTCCATTCGTTCGCCAGTTATCGCCTCCACAGACTCACTGACACACACACACACACACACACACACACACACACACACAGACAGACATCATTTCAAAAATGTTTGATTCGTGATCAGGGATGCTTGAAACGTGCTCTCCCATCGAAAACTCGAATTCGAATTTTCGACCCCGTCACAATACTTTCCTTATACATTATGTATATAAGGAAAGTAAAAATGGATAAAATCGAAGTCCATGATCAAGCAGGTATGTGCCTTTGTATTTCTCCTAAATGTAAATGAAAAAAGAACTAAACATTTTAGAGTGAAGTTAATATAACTATTATTTGGCCGTAGTCCTGAATGCAAAAACAGTGATAAACTTTCAAGGCACCGAACAAAACTATAATGCTGACCTATTACATGTTTCGATATATTTGTAAATATTTTCAATCGCTAACAAACCGCTTCGTGTGAAAACCGTTCAAAATTGTGCTTCAACATATGATAACTAAAACACTAGTTCGAATTACAGAAAATAATCTCACTGGGGTGCATCATCCGAGACCTCTGTAGTAAAATCCAAGTAATCCTCTGTAGTAAAAGTACCTCTGTAGTAAATTCCACGCTTTGGTTTTCCGCTATAGGCGACACATGTAGACAGAAATATATATGGACAACAATATTATTTTATTGTGTAAGATAAAAACTATTTAAATAATTTTTACATAAAAAGGAAAAAAAAATATGTGCTAAAAATACTGTATGAAACCATTTCTACCTCCCTTATTTTTTCCAGTTTTAAATATTTAGCAAAAACATGATTCGAAAGATAACATAATTCTCTCTCTCTCTCTTCAGTACTCCAATGTGAATGAAACTACATTAGCATTTTTCATGTTGATTAACATTGCAAAAATGGCCTCCCAAATGCAGGTTTTCGCCATAACATAACGAAAATAAGTTCACCAATTAATCGGTTCTGCAGTGCTACAACAATTTAATCACTAGTTCTTAAGTAAAGGAAGAAGAAAAGCAATTCCCGCTTACGTATAACTTTTAATTAACAAGCAGATTAACTGTTTGGCGCATGATAATTAAATTACGTTGATAACAGAAAATGAAGGAAAGTTTTGAACAGAAATTTAAAAATAATTTGTAATGCAAAGTTCAAGTAATACTGAAGCTTCTGTAAACGATGGCAACTAAGATTAAACAGAGATGTGCTCTGTACTGTCTACGAATATTCACAAAAGAATATCAAACAAAAGAAAAATAATTTGAGGGTTATGAATTTTACATGCACATTTTAATTGAATGGGTGTTTAATAACAAATTGTAAAGCAAATTGAGTTTCATCATAAGTAATTATCTAATTCTAAGAATTCCGTTCCTACTAATGGATTCACCATAGGTTTAGTTCATAAATTTAAAGATTTTCCAATTTGCCTAAATGAAGTAATTTGACAAAGTTTATCAAAAAATGTTAAACATTGAAGAGTGAAATACAGTTTTATATGAAAGCGTTAATCTTCAATGTTTCTACAAGATTAGAAAGTATTACTTTGTGTAGAACAGAAATCCATTGCTGAGAAAGAATATAGATTAGTTCAGTTTGTTAAAATAAATGCAGAATTAAGTGGTATGTAACAAATTTACTTATAAGTTGCAAAATTTAAGCATTTCACCATCATCGGGTTTAACATAACGGTATATAGTTTTTAATCAATGATTGCTGCCATTGAGGTAGACTATAATTCCCTATCTTTAACTTAAGAAGCAATTTCTGACAAAGTACATTGGATCAACTAAAGCAGGGTTCTGAAAAATTTTTAGCGTTTAGGATTTTTACTTTCCTTATATACATAATGTATAAGGAAAGTATTGTGACGGGGTCGAAAATTCGAATTCGAGTTTTCGACGGGAGAGCACGTTTCAAGCATCCCTGATCACGAATCAAACATTTTTGGAGTGATGTCTCTGTGTGTGTGTGTGTGTCAGTGAGCCTGTGGAGACGATAACTGACGACCGAATGGACCGATTCGAACAAAATTTGGAACAAAAATCACAATCCATAAACACTGGAAGCCTATTGTTTTTATACGCAATCGAATGTCCAGAACCCTCCTAAATTTTCGAATGAAATATTGAAAAAATCGTCAAAAAATCAAAACCACTTATAAAGTTACGCAAATAGACATTTCTTATGTAATTTTTCATTAGAAAACGATTGACATAAATTTTAGAACGCTAACATAAACCGTTCTCGAGATATTGTACAATTTTTCAAAAAAATTATCAAAAAGTCATAAAATAGAAATATTTCCTATCGAGAAACATGTTCACTTTTCATATGTAATACCATGCGATAAATTGGGTGACATCATTCTCGTGGATCTAGCTCGTTCCATTCATGAAAAAAGATACTTTAAGTAATACTTTTCTATTTGAACGCCAATAGTCGTATATCTGCTGTAAGAATAACTTATTTCTTCATCCATAACGCTTGGCGAGATTTTGGCGACGAATTTGGCAGAATGTCGCCAACTTGGCGATTTTTTGAAATGATGCCAAATTAACGAAAATCTCGCCAAATGGATAAACATGACGCCAAATCAATGAAAATGACGACTAATTGCCGAAAATTCAATATCTTGGAAAGAATATTAATATCTACTATAAGAAAAACCTATTTTTTTACTGTAAAAGTAGTAAATTTATTACTTTATATAGGGAAAGTCATGTGTTGCCCCCATCAGATTTTTTTACAATGTCCAGCATCGTTATTATGATTATGGATCGAAAACTACCTAGCACAGTGACCGGATCTCTATTGTACTACTGTACCGTTTACATGTTTGAAATAAAGACATTTACCAGAAATATTCTAAAACTTTTGTTTTAAGGAGTTTTGTAATTAACTTGTCCTTTAGTCTGTGATGACACCCGATTATGA
This sequence comes from Amaurobius ferox, assembly GCA_951213105.1. Taxonomy (NCBI): domain Eukaryota; kingdom Metazoa; phylum Arthropoda; class Arachnida; order Araneae; family Amaurobiidae; genus Amaurobius; species Amaurobius ferox. Next base: position 118,079,424 of record OX578148.1, read on the forward strand.
CCGTGAAATTATGGTCCACGAGTGGTAAGCAATAAATGACCGGCCGAACATTTTCTTGTTTTATTAACAATGTACACTAGATATATAAACAGGTAATTTAAACCGTTTTAAAATAAATTGTTTCGTAATATAATACATGATAGATGTAGAGGGTAAGTTATCTATGATATATTTCGTCGATTACCTTTACAACGATGAATAAGGAATTTGAACTTTTGAATAGATCGAAATAAACAGTGACTTGCAATCCTGCTTCTGAAGAAACGATCTACGTAGCGTCGAAAGCTCAGACCTTCCGACTTGTCCTGAGACACGAGCATTATTTTGGACGACCGGGGGGGAGGGGATCTAAATAGCGCGACTTTTGTCTTTTTATATTTAAGAAGTTTTATTTCATATGTATTGAAGCTTATTTACAGCGTATTCTAAAATTCGTGGTGTGGTTATGTACGAATGACTATTAACTATTTATTATTAATTATTTACGTTTATAATTAATTTCTCTGTTAATTTTATTTTACTACTAAGAAGTAGGTGGAGAAAGAAAACAGTAGATAAACCGCTATCACCTATGGGTTTACAAAGTTATATAAACAGTCATATATAAAATTTTTATTATAAAACTAGCCATTTCTCTAACGCTTCGTCGTTCTCTATGATTAGTGCTCATTAAATGCGGCACGTACACATTTAGTCGAAGTTGTTGATAACCAATTTTAATTGACGGCATCGGTAGGTCATTAGATTGTGTATTTATCCTTTTTGAGAGGCAAAGTGGAATAAGCAATTTTGAAAATGTACCGAAGTCGAATTTTAAAAATTTTGATGTTTGCCGTTGATCTGGAAGATCGAATGAGATCAAAATCCCGATTCTAGCTCAAGTGGAAACGTTTCATTTCGAAAAATATTTTTGAATTTTTTTAATTATTCCTTTGCATCGTCACCCCTGATTTGAATTTTCGCAATATTATGCTTTTTCGTTGACCAGAAAGCTGACTGAGTTGGATATAATGACACTGAATCAAAGATTCTACCTATAGTGGATGTGCTCGATAATTTTAATGCACCATCCCCTCACTCACTTATTCATTCGGTCTGTGATTAATTCAGTCCATGAATCTAAGGTTTCCAAGTTTGGAAAGGGGTTGCCTGATTTGGAGATTTATCACCAATTTTGAGATATTTGAAGACTTTTGGAAGGTTCAAATTCCACCTCGAAGTAACGAATATTCTACGAGTTATAAAAGACTTTCAGAAATTTCTACGAAAGTATATAGAAAGATACATTACTCAATTGGAGAACAGTTGACGGAATATAAGCTACCTTGAATTGTGACGTACGTCAACGTTTTGAGAATAGCAGCCGCTATTTTTTTTAAATTAGTGGAGCATTTAATTACTGTTTGACCTCACAGTTGATTTTTGATCTTGTGAGCTAGTTATCGGGTTATTTGATTTATATTTCTCCGGTTTACGCTGTGCTTGCAAATATACGTTTTAGTTATACACAAATTTTGACTCATTCTTGTCTCCTAAAAGTGCACCCACTATTCCAGAGGATATGTTGTAACAATATTATATAGATATAATTTGTTTTTAATCACTACATCTTTTCATACGGCCTTTATATGAATTGTAAGAACGAGTAGGATGTTTTCGCCCAAAGTAGAAAGAAAACGTAATCGCATAATTCTATTTAGCCAAGGCACAAGAGACGGGCAAAACAATTCCAAAAAGAAGGTTTTAGCTGTCCAGAAAATGAATACGCCCATCCATTGCCCTAATAGGGCCGTTCCTAACTAAATTAGCAGACCTTAAGAAAGGAAACGCCAAAGAAATTAGTCGTTCACACACTACTTTTAATTAACAAGCGGATAAACTGTTTGCTGTAAGATAATTTAATTACTTTGATAAGGAAAAATCAAGAAAATGTTGCTTCTGAAAAGCAATCTGAATAAAAATTTAAGAAAATTTTATATGAACGATGTAGAGTAGTAGAGCAGCGGGTCTCAAATAAAATTTTAAATTAAGGAGTATGTTCTTGATATTACCAATATACTGTCAGTCCCACTTAATCGAGTAATTCGCATACCCCACTTATATGGATAGAATACTGTGGAAGAAAAACGAATCGCATAGAATTAATGTTAAACATACTCATTTTACCGCATAGCCATCCCCGATTAAATGCATAAAAACTGAGACAACAATCTCGGGATTTCAGTTTCAGTGAAAGAAGACAAGGGAGGAAAAGCAATAAATCGTCAAACTTGGCAACCTCTTCTATTTCTTTGTGTAGTTCAAAAGGTATAAACATAATAAATATTAGTAAATGAATATGTAAATATAGCAATGAATTACTACTATTCATTATATTAATTGCTATAATTATTTCATATTCATCATCTACATAATATGTAACCAAGATGGGTATTAATAATATTAATCTGTATGCCCGCTTAATCGCATGCAATAGAATGGAACCAAGTGTTTACAATTAAGTGGGGGCAACTGTACTCTCTATATTCTCGTAACATTTGAAGTATTAGCTAAGCACACGGAGATCCATGGCCCTGGATAGGACATGAATTTTTATTTTCAAATTCGAGCCCGAGTGACTATATTTTCAGACAAGATTCAGGCGTGGGCTTGGTTGGTTGGTGTCGTGTCCCTAACATATTTATTAAGGAAGAATGTATGCACTGCTTCCAGGTGTGGGCTTTGAGTTTTTATAAACATTACTTCAATTTGTCTCTGGACAAATTAAAATCTTTTAAAATGATATTACATTTCGACTACTATGATGAAAAGGATAATATAGTGTATAAATCAAAGTAGGAAACGATTATTTAAAAAAAAGTAAGAGATTATGTAAAATTAAGTAAACGTAAATTTATTCCATGCCTGTGATGCTCTCCCTAAAGATAGCATATCAACCTATAAACACAAAAAATCAATCTTTTCACTTTTTATATTTACTGAATAAAATGTTAAAAATATTTAAAAAAATGAATATTCATATATTCCAATTAGAACTTGCTTTATAATGAAATTGGTTTAGCAATACATGCACAAACCAAGCAAGCCTTCTTGAATTTCAGATCATTCCCCTCAAAATTATTATTTTTAATTTTGCGGACTGTGAAGCGTTAAAATTATGATATATATATATATATATATATATATATATATATATATATATATAATCACGTTACTACTTTAATTCTTTTAACAATATAATTTTAGGTGGAGGTTAAAGGAAGGACTATTAAGAGATTACATTAAAAAAAACATGGAAAGGAATTTGCAATAGTTTATACAAAGAACGGTTCGCCGTACTTGTACAGAGATTAATAATGCAATAGTAATGTTTCCTTTCAGACAAGCCAGTTCTCCATAATACTAAATAAGAAAATCATTCTTCATATCTATCTGTCCCACTTGTCTATGCATTTAACTAAATTTAACACAATACTGCCAACTTTGAAACTTTCGAAAATGTGGCCATACTGATGATAATTATGGATCTCGGTTAATAGCTTTTAGCCTATTTCTATGATCATCCATGCCGTACTGTGGGAATTGTTCAATTATTCTTGATTAAAAATATAGAGTGCTTCGCAGTTAATAAAGACATGTACGTTTTATTAGGGATGAATATGGGAGGTAATTACTTTAAGTTTGTATGTCATATATTACATTTAAGGAGGTCTTATAATAAATAATAGCATTGCTCGAGAAAAATGAATCATTTGTGTTTGTTTAGCGATATTGGCAGCTCAGGTTTAGTAGGCGGTCTGAAAGATGTGAATATTTTACATAACTTTACGCAAAACGTAATATGATGGGTTTAACACTTGGTTTATTTGTATATTTTCGATACTGAATATCATATAGATATCTTAAATACATTGATGAAGGAAGTCCTTAATAATGTCTAAACTAAGATATAAAAGCTATTCACCGTAAGGCGGAAAAATTGTAATTGCATTACTCTATTTGTTGAAAGAACAAAAGATGGGACAGGGCAATTCTCTGATAAGAGGGCTTTTGCCGTAACGCAAATGTATAACCCCAACTTATCGTACTAATAGCACTGTTTCTAACTCAATTATCGGACTTAAGAAAATAAGTAGCAAAGAAATTGGCCTGTGACACATGACTTTTAATTAACAAGCGGGTGCACTGTATGCCTAAGGATCGTTTGATTACTCTGATGAAAGAAACAAAGAAGCGTGCTTGGTTTCTTTCATCAAAGTGATCTTACTAGAAATCGAAGATTATTCTATGGCATATTGCCATGTGAAAAATGGAATTGAAGTTTGTCTAGTAATGTTGAGCATATGTAAATTAAAGTATAATTAATTAATTGAAATATGATTAAATGTAATTGTATAGATAAAAGTTGATTATAATTTCTATTATATGTATTTGCATGTAGAAGTAATGTTTATAATGGAAGTAATTAGTATTTGTTAGTCGTTAATCGTTCTTGCAATTATTTCTTACATTTCTTAACTCCAAGCTATCACAATTTTTATAAAATACGTAAACGTCTTACGCTTTCATTGTTTTCCGCGGATGGATTCAGTACCCAGTGTGACCCATGTAACTAAACCTATTTCCTCTAATTGTTCACACCGATTGACACAAATCTACTAAGTACAGCGCTAGTTTGCTGTATATTTTGTAGTTTTCACTTTTTTAACTGTAACTCTTTTGTTTTAAAATGCACATTTTTAAAAGCCGCACTTAACGACAGATACGCCATCTGCATATAATCTGCGTTAGTTAAATGCAATAACGACACGCATTCTTAGACGAATACCCGTTGAGCTGGCCGCAGCTTACGATAGAGACCAAGACATGCGATTTTCCCCAAAAATTTTCCCCAAGGACGTCTATAACTAGCCATCCATACTGTCCGTTTTCATACAATAATGCAAAATTTATTCTAATAAATAGTTATAATACAGTTTAGGTCTTTTTTAGAAATTTGATATTTTTAGTAATTAAAATATAATAACTTGCATGAATCTTCGAATATATTGACGAAATGTTGTGAATATGATTAACTTTTGAATGCCCGTGGTCCAGTATCTGCGCCAAACAACATCATTTCAGAGTGCCACCTATGGTTTTACTTTCAACTGATTAATAGTTAATACGTACTAACGCATAATGGTTAATAATTTCTACACATTCGTTTAATATATTCTCACTATCCTCAAAATGTAATTATACTAGCCCGTTGATATTCATAGTAGACGTTCATCACTTGCACAATGAATGACCATATTATAATCACCATTAAGCCATTTTACGAAGTTAATTTTATCTACATGAATAAATCTCAGAATAATATTATAAAGGTCCTCAAACTACGGGGTGGGAGTACATAATTATTCGAATATTTATTTCGAAAATAGACAATTCACTGAAAAAAAATTCTGCTGAAATTTTATGGGGAATTTGACATTTGGTGTGAAAGCCCCAGGCCGTCCGGCTCGTCCAGAGGACTTGGAGCAACAAAATGGACGACCGGGAAGGTTGACATTTGGTGTTGAAGACCCAGACCGTCCGACTCGTCCTGAGGACTTAGAGTAACTAGTTGGACGGCCGGTTGACATTTGGTGTGTAATTTTTGTGTTTAAAGACGAATGGCATAACTTATAGAACAAACCTATGCCATTCTTGAGATATTGTACATTTTTCACACAAAATGTTAAAATATTTTCACTCCGTAACAGCAAATTTATGCGATGTAAAATATTTATTACTTTATGAAACTATTTGTGATCATATATAAATTGTAGGTTGAATTGCGTTGTTTCTTACTAACCCCATCTTTATTGCTATATTCAACACTTTATCGTCAAGTTCTTCTGGAAAATAATGTAATTAATGTGAAGTTAGTTAAGTACTCTTAATTCATCAAATCATTTATTATAGTCATTATTACATTTAGTAAATTTGGCAAATTTAGAAAGAGTTACGTAATACCATTAGATTCAATAAATTGTGTTACTTTAATATTGCACCTCACGATAATAATAAATATTTGCCCCTTGTTAATTTGACTTGCTCTCACATTTAGTGGCAGATCACAAGAAATCTATGTCTGCACATGTTGATTGCAGTCACTAAGTTTCTCACTTCTTTTGCGGATGTTTTTCTGTTTACATCACTGTTCACCATTCCTCCTTTTATATGCTAGTTCATGTTAAATATATCTCTGTCTGTCTTGTGGATTTTTTGCTTAAGTATTTTCTTCCTTCGCCCATAATGCTGCAAGGTACTGCTTTAAGTCATCAATCAAGCTCTGGTTGGCTAGATAGATTCACGATTTCCGTCTTGAGGTACGTCCCTTACTTGGGTAGTTTCTTTCGTGCATGTCCACAAATTGTAATGTATATTTGATGTAGCCATAAATATCGGTAACTAAAATGTATCTTTCTAGATACTGCCTGGTGCCCGCATTATAGTTTCGCTGGGTGTGGTGCGCTAATAGAATAAAATAACTTAAATTAATGATTAACATTATTTATCATTACGTTGTGCGTTGTGTTTGCAATAACCTTCCAATTATTTACTTTTTTTACTACCAATTATTTACTTTTTATTAATAACATAAAATACTTATTAAATTCAATTACAGTTTTTAATTATATTATTTCAGCGGAGGGAACATATGCGACCAGTACGGAAACGCCTAAATAGTGATTAGGAGCCCATATCATTTTCAATGGGCACATACCTTCAAATCTGTCCTGTACTTTGTCAGCATCTGTACTTAATGTCATCCATTCACCGGCATTAACTCTTGGTGTAATGTTCCGACACGTAAATTCGTTGAACATATTGTACTGCTGTAACTCTGCACAAATCAAAATGTCATGTCTCCATCTTAAGTCGTATTATATCATCACTGCTCTAATTGTTGATCAGTGTCCTTCTTAAGTCATGATCTCAGTTATCTGATTTTTTAGTCGTTCTTCTTCGGTTACAGGTTGTGCTATCTTTTCCCTTCGGGGTGTCACTCCCCCTTTTTTTTCATTTGAAGCATTCAGTGTGCCGCTACAAGTCCCTTTTTCCATTGATTACTCATTTAACCAATGGAACCATTCCATATCCTCGTAAGGGTCAGCTCGGCCCCTCTGTCATGGCACCCCTAAATTTATGGGTTTCTGACCTTTAGTTTGTAAAACTCGGTGCCATCCAGACTGTCAGTATTGTCCGAAGTTCTAGATCAATAAATAACTAGTGGGCGCGGTAGCCCTGTGGTTAGCGCGCGGAGGTTGCACTCAGTAGTCCCGGGTTCGATTCCCGCCGCTGCCCAAACTGCCGCCGTGTTTACGCGGAGTACGATCAAGTTAAACATGTGGGTCCGTAAGTCCTTCCGAGAGGTTGGTGGCAGGGGAAGGAGGGTACGGTCCCTGTGGATACCTCCCCCACTGGGTTCCGGTCTAAATTGGGTGGCACTTCCCGGCCGTCCAAACAGATACCTTACACTTTTCTGGTAGGTCGGACGGTCTGGGTTGAAGAAGAATAAATAACTAGTATAACATTGTCTCACCATAACACAACACTTAATGTGAGATCTATTTCTGGTCTCACACTGGGCTCAACTCAGATTAAACAATAACATATTTATAAATGTCAAAATAAACGTCGTACACATTATAACATTATACACAATTATTAAATTATTAAGTGGCTGATGGATTTGTAAGTACTTTACCAAACATAAATAGGCATTAATATATAGTGGTTATCATGAGCTGTTGCCCCCTTGATATATTTAAAATATTAATTTTAAAATGGAACGCGATATTTATCGTAATATTGAAGCGAATTACATGATATTTTGATACGTTTATTTCTATCGGTAACAGTAATTTTTATCTAGTAATAAGAAATCTCAAATTTGTATTTTGTTTCTCACAAAATTCGAAATTCGTTAATTGGTAGAGCAAGTTATATCGCACATCAGATTTTTTCGCATTCAGCATTATAAATCTCGTCTCTTGTTTAAAATATGTGTTTCAGACATAAAATTTATCAATATTTAAAATAACTGGAGATGAAATATAACACTATACTGATAATGGAGACAATTGAAAATGCAGAAGCTAGACGTAAAGATTCATAATATTCATGTAATGGAATGGAAAATACAGATGATAAGTATATGCAAAATTGTATTTACCTATAACAATATTGATACCATGCAGCAAAAATTGCCATTTTAAAAATAAATCTAGCTTCAGAAAGAACATTTTCGTATTTTATTTTTGCCCTGTCATTGTATGGGATGTAGATATTTCTTTTTATGTAAAAATATATTTCACTGATAAACGCGACAAAATTATGAAATTTAATGTGTATTGGGTATTACAGAAAATTATAAATTATTTTATATCTATTTCTTTAAATTATTGAGTTATTATTACATCAAAATTAAAATTTATATTTCACTTTTTCATAAACACAATTTTTGGTATTTTTAGGTTATAATATTTAGAGTAATTAGTTTGAGTAATTACACACTTTGTTTATAAAGATTAATATTTAAAAATATTTATTTAAAAAATTTGAAAAATCCAAATTCAATTAAAAATTATAGGTTTTCAAATTTTATTTTAATATATACATTATAGGCCGAAATACAATTTTACGTATTCACTATATATGTAACTAATGAAAAAGTTTTGAAGTTATGGGAAAAGGCCATTATAATGACTCGCGAAGAATGTAAATTTGGGAATATGGAAAATGAAAATGTCAAAATAGGCATTTTTGAACTTTAAGATGGAATTTTCTAACGAGTCAAATTTCCTATTTTGCAAATTTTACTCGGTAATTTGTTGTTTTCATTGACATCATTTGTAAAAAATTCTATAACTTTGATTTGGGAAACTTTGATAAAACCGCTAGCATAGCATATTGAAATTGATGGGATGGGATTTATCATGAAAAGATTTTGCAGGAAATAATTGTATACAAAGTATAAAAACGCATATTTTATCATTTATTTCAGATTTTTTAATTTAGTCGGGCAAAAAGGAAACTATTTTTATTTTTTATTATTTTTACGAAAATCTGATTGATACCAGAGTAAATCACCAATTGTAAATTTTATGAAAATTATTTATTAGAACTTGAGTTATAATTGATACAAACATACATTACATTTCAATTGCAAAAATAGGCGCACTATGCACTCACAAGTTAATGTTGTCGTTCCTCTGAAAATAGATTAGTCGTGTGCCAACATCCATAAAATGTGTAAATTCAACAATAACTCAATTATAATAATATATAGTATATTCAACTATAATAATGTATAATTTCAAATACTCGATTATATTTTTCGATGTATATCATATTATGTACTGTAGGTAAAGAAAAAAAAACTGCATTAAATATTGGGAAGTAAGCAGCCTAAGGCTACTCTGCCTTATAAAAGGATGAAAGTTATTCAAATAACTGTACAAAATATGGAAAAGGTAAGGGAAATAGGTTCCTTAATACTTTCGGACCTCCAGCAATAACTTACTTCGCCTATTTATCACGGGCTACGATTTAAACGATCCTATTGAGAATACGATCTTTTTTGTAGTTCATGGATTTTATACACCCGAGCAACGCACTAAAAAAATGCTCGTTAACAAAAAGTCACCTAGAAAAAGGACATTTCAAATAATTAATCTCTAGATGCGAGTACTTTCGCTGGTGAATTTTAAAACATGTTTTAAATATAGATCAGAGGACAAACAAATAAAGTTTAAATACATTTTACAGACATCAAGGATTACAATCAAAAACATGTCAACACGTCTTTGTTAAAAGTTACGCTAAAACGCAGGTAATTTATGTTAAATTCCCATTAAAAATGCAGAAAATTCCTATAATTAAAAACGTTGTATTTAAATTTTTTGGTAGGAACGTGGTTTCAAAATTATTACACAGTCCATCCAAATCGATAAACAACTAAATCGCCCAATATATAAATACAGACTTATCATATATGCAGTATATACAGCAGGGCGTCCCAAAAAGGACTCCGGAACTTTGAAAATGAGTATCTCGGAATTAGTTACAGACAAAAGACTGTAATGAAGTGTATGTTTATTGGACAGCAAATAACATTTACATTTAGTTGTTTTTAAAAAATAGTTGAAACTGTTTCGAATAAATTGCGCTGATAGGCATTTACAGTTAATACTTCCTGTTCTTTCGAACAAAACTTGAATTGTGTTCCTATTTGGACCTTTCGATACTTGTCTACGTTGAAAATCCGAAATCTACGTTGAAAACTACGCCTTGTTTCCGTCGGTTTAAGATTTAACTGATGGCATTCGGGCACAATGGAAATCCTTTGTTTCAACGAATACACCACCCTTCCAATGTTTCTATCCACCTCATTCACTACACAAAGTGTTATTTCGCGTTTTCAGAGCAGAACACAAAGGAAACTGTGGAACACACCACTATTAGGCAATTCAAACTCTTCTAGAAGCGCCGCCTATTGGCAGACATTTTAATTGTTTTTTGAAAAACACCGTATGTTAATGTTAACACCTTGTAGTACATCCAATGGTCTTTGAAAGAGAACGCCCTAATGTTGTTCGGAGAAGACGATACACCGCTGTTTATTTTTTATAAATTTGCTGCGGCCTTATTCGGTGCAGCTTTCTTGACTTGGCTGTAAGACATATTAATAGGTCATATTAATAACACGAAATTATTTTTTATATAAAATATACTCTTAAAATATTATTGGTACCTTCAGACGTTTTTAAAAAGTATTTCATTTTTTTAATTTTTCGCAACCTCGCATATCCTGTTGGGAGTGAGTTCAATTTAAAATGGATAATATTACTCTAAGGGCTGCCTAAATGGCTGACCAAATATCTGCCGTTGAAAAAAAATATCTATTACTGTTTGGAGTATAAGTACGATAAAATGAAATATTGACTCGAAATGACATAATTAGTGCCAATAGTATAGCCACACATAATGTTTTTTTTTATTTCCGTATTTCTCCTTGTTCATTTTAGAATCGTCGGGAATAGTGATTTGGAATGAACCGATCTGCTTAAAAATCTAGCATCTCTATTATATTTAATGCATTAAACACTTTTTCAAATGTCAATGCTCCAAGAAAAGTCGGATTGCTAAAGATGGGGACGTGACGTTATACACAACTAACACGTGTCCAGACAACTCCCAATTAAATCTTTCACATATTTTCTAAATAATGATCGTCAGAAAACGTGATTGTAAGACATTTTCATTTGTTTAATTTTTTATTGGAGTCCGGGCCGCCGCAACCCTGGTTTGATGGACTTTTAGGTCTAATAAAAGACCATCAGGCGAGAAAGGTGCAAGTTTTATGTAAAGTACAATTAATATTATTATAGTGTATATACACTGCCCTCCAGAAGTTAATCCTGGAACAGTAAATCGCGCATAATTAATGAAGTTCTGCACAGTCGAATCCAAATTTCTCAAGAAAATACTCTGATAAGTAAATCGTGGAGGTTAAAGCCTTAAATTTCTCCTTTCATCCTTCTGTCTTATATATGAATAAAAAGCCTTGTTATGTTTTAATGCCTTTTTTGCTTATTGGTCTCAATTTATATTTTATATTGACATTCCTTTTTTTCTAAAGAAAAAACGCAATTTAACAGGGTGTTATAATTATTCGTAAGGAATTCGTAAAGAAAATGTAATTTTTTTGTATTGTTAATAGTTTTTCGCAGTATAATAGTAAATGTAACTTCGAATTGTTAATAGTTTATTTGATGAAGAATGCAGCTCAAAATAAATTGCTAAATAAACAATAACTAAATATTTGATTCATTACAATATAAATTTTATTCTAGCACACTTTTCAAAGTTGCGGATATTATTGCATTTTTCGAGAAAAATAAAAATAACAAAATGTTTGTGAATGCCAGTCACAAACGTCATTAAACGTCGTAGTTCGTGAAATCGAGCCAGTTCCCGGACGACGGAGTTACATCCTGTGAGTGAAAAATGTAAGTGAGTGCTTATAGAAAATAATGATTTCACTTTTAGTAAATCTAGACTTGGTAAAAAAAAAATCGCTAAAATACTCGAAGGTGATACTGATAATTTAACCTGTAATGAAACTATTCTTACAAATATCAAGTTTTAAATACGCTACTGTTACCTCTGTCGAAGACGAAAAGATTGTTTTTGTCTCTAATGCACATAGTGACAAGAATACACATTATAACTTTCTTCAGAACATCTGGTAAGTAAGTGTAACTACGAAAATAAATAAGTGATCTGATAAATAATTTTGTAAATTTAGCTAAATACCTCTATATAGCATGCATTTTTTCAAAAACTATATGCACTTGAAAAAGCCAAATATTTCTGCCTATTTTTGAACATTTTTCTTTTTGAATTTCTGGACTTTACTGATGAGTTATTTAAACTTCCAAACTGTAATGAGGCAAAGCATGTACAAGGGTTTTATGCATCCCGACTTTTCTACAACAGAATTTATCATTTTCATCATTAGTTGTTCATTAATTCAGAATTCATCATTTTACCGACCGTCCCTATAACTGCTCCATACCATTTGGGTGAGGTGGACAGCTTCGGTAATATGTAAATAAAAAAAATAAAATAAAAAAACAGAATTAATTATACATTTAGGACCAAAACCATGGTTGTTCAATGTTCTGGACTGGTTTCGTTTGCCTTGTTTGGTCTAAACTAATACTTACACCAATAAATACAATAGTCATTGTGCGAAGGATAAGAAAAACTTGAGCAACGTATAAAAGCACAAATAATAAAATAATGCAGCATACAGCTGTTTCGAGGATTCGCTGGATCCGCTTCGTCAGTGCAAGAGAACCAATAAACTCGTCATTTGTGCTTTTATACGTTGCTCAAGTTTTTTTTAGTACATGTCTGTTCTTAGTACATGTCTATAACCGACTGGGAAAAGCGTGATTCATTTGTTAAAAGAACATATTACCTATTGTGTTGGGGTCCAAATTACACAACTTTTGAAGTCCAGAGTATATACAGAGGTATGAGATATATTACAGGAAGTGATAACATATTCAAAACAACTTTACTCTCATATTGTGTTTTTATCTACGTACAGTTGTAAATTTTTATTTATCAAAAATGTGCATATTTATTTATTTTTTATTTATTTTTTTTGTAAAACATTTTTTATTTTTTTTGTAAAACAATTATCGGGCATGTGCAGATAATTCATTATTACTTTCCTTATATGAATAATGTATAAGGAAAGTATTGTGACGGGGTCGGAAATTCGGATTCTAGTTTTCAATGGGAGAGCACGTTTCAAGCATCCCTGAACACGAATCAAACGTTTTTAAAATGGTGTTTGTGTGTGTCAGTGATTATGTGGGAGACGAGATCTCACAAACGAATGGAACGATTCGAATGAAATTTGGTAGAAAAATTAGAATCCGTGAATACTGGAATCCTATTGTTTTTATACTGAATCAAATAATCAGAACCCACCTAAATATTCGAACGAAATTTTGAAAAAATCGTAAAAAATTCAAAACCTTCAATGAAGTTACATAAGTGATCATGTGTTATGTAATTTTTCATTTGGAAACGATTGACACAACTTTTAGAACATTAGCATGAACTGTTTTCGAGACATTGCACATTAAAAAAAATTAGCAAAAAATCGTATAAAAAAGTATTAACTATCTTGAAATATGTTTACTTTTCATAAGTAACATCATGCGATAAATTTGGTGACATCAATCTCATGGATCTAGCTCGTTCCAGTCACGAAAAAATATACTTTGGGTAATACTTTTGTATTTGGATGTCAATAGTCATTTATCTGCTATAAGAATAAATTATTTCTCCGTCCATAACTCTTGGCGATATTTTGGCCAACTTGACGACTTTTTTAAATGTTGCCAAATCAACGAAATAGTCGTCAAATTGATGAAAATGATGCTAAATCTATAAAAATGAAGACAACGTGATAAAATTTCAATATCTTGGAAAGAACATAAATGTAGACTATAAGAATAACCCGTTTCTCCGTCCGTCTGTAATGCTTTAGTGGGATGTCGGCAACTTGACGACTATTTAAAACGGTGCCAAAGTGACAAAAATCTCGTCAAATTTATAAAAATGATGCTAAATGGGAAGTAAAGTTTCACAAATTCTGATTTACGTCGTATGACGGGCATACCTTCTAGTATATAAGAAATTATCTTTTTACCGTTTGTCTGTAACACTTGGTGATGCATTCGGCGAACTAAGCGAATAATTTTGCAAAGTATCGCCAACTTGGCGCTACTTCACTCCACATTGACAAAAATATTGTCAAAATTGCAAAAACTGACGCCAAATTGATGAAATAATTATTAAAATATTTGAATACATGGACTATGTCGCTTATTGAGGATGCTATCAATATTGATATTTATTTATTTAGAGTTGCCCGAAATATAAGTTAATTGGGTACTTCGAAATAGTTTTGCATGTTGTGATCCTGAAAATCTCCAAATGTACAATTCAACGATAAAAACACGGTACCGTGGATCTTATACATTATTTTTTTACTGTAAAAGGAGTAAATTCACTGCATAATATAAGTTTAATTTTGCTGCAAATATATTTAAAACTAATCGCGCAATTTCAGTGATGTAAAGTAAATTGAAAATAACCACATGTTTTTAAAAAAAATAAGGGAGTAAGGACAAATTTGTTTTTGAAATATATAAAATACATAAATATAATATTAAATGAGATAGTTATTTTTGTAATCCAAAAACCTTCCTAGACCAGACACTGGAAAGATTAAGACCATTTTCACCGTTATGTGACAAAATGGGTGTCTGATTGCTTCATTTCATAACGGCTCCTCAGCTACAATAACCGTTGGCTGCACTAGACACATTCGCTAGATTACGATGTTTGTCTTGACTGTGCAAATCAGACAATTCTCGATAATGATGACATTTTGCGGTACATATATTTCTATGTTACCATAGTTTACAACAATACGCAGTTGATAAACTTAATATTAAATACTAAAATGTGTGTCCAGTGTTGCACGCGAAGTATGATGAGAGGTCGTGGCATAATTGTGCGTGAACCCAAGCATAATTTATTTTATTGTTGTTATAAGCGAGCCTATTGTTAAAATATTCTTTGATTTTCGGGAATTCGCTATGCGTTTCGGTGCTGTTTTTAACAGAGGTTTGCATATCTGATAAAAACAGGGAGCTTTTGAGCTTTCACCGACATATTTGGGTTACCCAAAGTATAAAATTGATTGCGCCTTCTATATATATATATATATATTTTTTTTTTGTTTTAAATCACGAAAATTCGCTTATTAATCGAATGGATTCCTTTTAAAATTTGTTTGAAAGAGAATTTACAAATGGTTCCAATGTGTAAACCATGAGATATTATTTTCGGTCACTCAGGAATCGATTTGTGTAAAAATTGCGTTAAAACATATAATAAATAAAAAGCTAATTCGAATTTGAGGGAGAAAAAAACGTCGAGGTGCACCTTTTCGGGTCCTGAAGTACCTGTGTACCAAATTCTGTGGCCATGCATAGCTTAGAATTTTCGCTATAGAAGACATAGACGGACGAACGAACAAACAAACAAAAATACAGACAGGCATATTTCTTGAGGATCTATAGATGAACTAGTGGTTCAGTTTGCTTCATTATGAGCAGAATTTTAAAATTCGATTTTGGTTAGTCAATTTTATATTCTGTATTTAACCTGCCAGGACTCGCACCGGGTCTTTTCTTCCTCAGCTGTGGAAATTGATAGTTTTCCAGTGTGTCATACTATATTCTAAAAATATGAATTGCAATATAACTTTGAATAGAGTAAATTTACCAGAAAATTATATTCCGCATTTTGCTCAGTTGTTGAAACCCAGACCGTCCGACCTACCAGAAAGGTGTAAGGTGCATTTTGCTCAGTGTAATATGTTGGCGAAAAGGCATATTGCAACTAATATCAATAATTATGCTAAAATATATAATTATTTAAATAATTAATAATAAACTATAGTTGATAATTATCAGATACTAATATTAAATTAAATAATATTCCTATTGTTTATTTTATGCAACATTAAAGTTATCTCAGATAATAATAATGCATTAACAGCCTGTTCGACCTAGTTCTTTCTCTCCAACAATTTTGCTTTAAAAGAAACCCTATGATACATTAATTATACTTTTATTTCTCTTAAGACGTAGTTTCACATTCCTAAAATACCAGTCACTGCATTAAACTCTTAGGGGAAACAGAACAATAACAGTCTACTTATTTATGTTTTAGGAATTTCGTTTAATTTTCTTTTCAAGAAAATATGTTATATAAGAAGTCATTAAAGTTAACATAAAATAATATATTCTAAGCCTTATTGGCTATATTTTAAGCTTTTAAAAATGGAAAAGAAATTTTAGTTGTTAGTAAGATATTTACAGTATTATATTATATATATTATTAAATGTATTATATATTATATATATATATATATATATATATATATTATAATATATATTATTAAAATATTTAATACTAGCAGTATACCCTTTCTTCGTACGGAATATGTACATTATAAAGAAACTTAAAATTTGCAACAATCAAGTATAAATTCCTATAGTATAATGACATTAAAATTCCAAACATTCTATAAAAATATTTAAATTAATGCTCCTAAAATGAGTTTAAGAATTTCTGTTCTCGCCATACAAAATTCTCTTCATATGCAGATTTGAAATAAAAAGCATCTTCGCCTCGTTTCTAAATATATTTACAAAAAATATGAAATTGAATCATTATGTCTAAATGAAAGTGCTAAAATTGTATGGGAAGAGCACTTGTACTACTTATATTCTCGTAGATTAAAATATATACCTGTGTATTAGTAGAAGATTACCCGTACTACAATATATGAGTTTCAAAAATATTTGCCAAAATAAAACAGATGCCATAATAAGTTGAAAATATCAGTAATCCTCGTAACTTTTAAACCTGAAGGTCGTAATGGGTATAATCCAGTCAAAAATGCAATATCAATCAAATTTATTTTATAAACATTTATTTATTATTTATTTAGGAAAATATTTAATAAAAATCGTATGCCGCATAAGCACAGTGGATTTAAATTCGTTGCTAAGCAACATGATACAATTTTCTTCAATTTAATTGCACAGAAAAGTATCGTCTGCATAATGCTATCTGTATGAAAGGTTTAATAAGGCCTAAAAAGTTACAAATTATTTTAATAACTATAAGAAATGATAGCGAAACAACTTATTTGATATACAAAATATATGTTCAGAATACAATATTTATTTTAATCCAAACAATTGTTCTAATGTTTTAAAATTTCGCAGGTTTTTTTTTTCAATAACAAGAATAAAAAGGGTTTGCAAAACAAAGATTGACAAATGGAAATAAATTAAACAACATTTTTATGTGATAAAATTAAATATAAGAAGTTAATGATAATTATTCAGTTTATATTAAAGTTTTAAGATCAAAATTTGGCATAATTTGTCGGGCTTTATTTTACCCATGGATTAAGTCATCACATGCTTCGCATCCAATGACAGATATTAGTGATTCTGCCTCTAATTTCACGAATATTTCAACAACTTGTGTATGACAAGATGTCTAAGAAACTCTAAAGTTGCAGTAAATTGACAGAGTTTATAAAATATTCGAGGTCTTTATTTGTAACGTTTGCCAACATTGGGGGAGATACAGAATGGCATTATTTCCAGTTAATCAGCTCAATGTAGTCAATAGTAAATTTGTAAGTTAATTTTTGGAACTTGAATGTTTTTTCTGTGCTTGCTTCTTTTCTTCCCATCTCTGAGAATTAGTCTCATTCATCTTAGTCATCATTCTTCTTAGTCTTCTATTCAATTCACAAATCAGGCTGCGCTGGTCATGCCCAAATGCATATTTTCGGGTAAAAAAGCGTGCATTTTTTAATGTCTGGGCTAATAAATATTATGCAAATATTTTTCGTCAAAATATAATATTAAAAGCTTATATATATAATATATAAAGCTTTCCTTATACTTACTATGTAAAACAAAACTTTTTACTTACTGTGTAAAATAAATCTTTATTTTTGTAGAAACTGAATCCTTGAAAAGTTTAATGTTTAAATTTATACGAGTATAACTCAAGAAAGATTTCAGCTTCAACTATGAAATTAGAGATATAATTTGTTCATAATGTGTTTACTTTGATTTGCCGTTTGTATCTGTCCATAAACCCTTAAATTGTCCGTGTTTGATACATAAGATACTGATATAAAAATTAATTGTTTTTATTAAAAAAATTAGTTTGTTTCTTACTAGTATATCAAAATAGAATGAAAACGAGATAAAAATCATCATTCTCTTTTCAATAAAAATATATTTATTTTTTAATACAGTGTTTTAATTTATTATAAGTTTTAAACATATAAAACTATTTTATATATATATTCTTTTACATTGCACATTTACACCCTTAAAAGTTCTATAATTTTTGATAAAATTATTTATTATTCAGAAAACAATTATCTGATCTATACCCCATCAAAGAGAAATTGAGTATTGTTAGAAAAACGAGAGTATAGTTAAAAAAACAAAGAGAGTATTGTTAAAAAAACTAAAAATTAGGAATTGAGAAAATATTTTATCTACTTAGTTGAGGAAAAATGTCAAAGAAATTAATAGAAAAGAAGTAAAGAATAATTACGGAAAGGGATAACGCAGGTATTTCCATTAAGATCTACTGAAAATAACAAAACGGACTCCGTTAATTCGGTATTTGCAACGACAGATAAACCCTAAACAGTTATCGATCTCCAAAAATAAAGCAGCAAAGCAGCATCGGATTATATACCAGCGTTTAATTAACTGTTACCCATAAATAAATTTAGTTGCTAAGAGGAGGGATTTAGAAAAGTAGTGGAACGGGAGAAAAAATTATTACGGCGATAAGGACACGATTTTGGCAAATCCTTATTAGGTGACATGTGGTGAGATTAGTTATTCATTTATTGCTCATTGTTCATTAATTCTTGTGATAATTAAGTGTAATAGAGTAAAATTTTTAACAGTAACATTTATATCCCTATGTTTTTATTGTTCGTACGTACATGGTATGGAGTGCAGGTCAAGTATTGTGCTGGGGTTTAAATTTGATTTCTTGATGAATTTACATATTGAAGTATTAATGGAAATTAATCATTCATGTAGGTTTGTGTCCAAAAACGACTGTGTACGTGATAGTGAATCCATCATTTAGGTTTGTACGAATGTTTGTGTTCGAGAGAGACTGTGGACGGGATCGTGAATCAATCATTTAGGTTTGTAAGAATGTTGTGTTCGAGAGAGACTGTGGACGGGATCGTGAATCAATCATTTAGGTTTGTACGAATGTTTGTGTTCGGGAGAGACTGTGGACGTGATAGTGAATCCATCATTTAGGTTTGTACGAATGTTTGTGTTCGAGAGAGACTGTGGACGGGATCGTGAATCAATCATTTAGGTTTGTACGAATGTTTGTGTTTGAGAGAGACTGTGGACGGGATCGTGAATCAATCATTTAGGTTTGTAAGAATGTTTGTGTTCGAGAGAGACTGTGGACGGGATCGTGAATCCATCATTTAGGTTTGTACGAATGTTTGTGTTTGAGAGAGACTGCGGACGGGATCGTGAATGCATCATTTAGGTTTGTACGAATGTTTGTGTTTGAGAGAGACTGTGGACGGGATCGTGAATCACTCATTTAGGTTTGTACGAATGTTTGTGTTCGAGAAAGACTGTGGACGGGATCGTGAATCAATCATTTAGGTTTGTAAGAATGTTTGTGTTCGAGAGAGACTGTGGACGGGATCGTGAATCAATCATTTAGGTTTGCACGAATGTTTGTGTTCGAGAGAGACTATGGACGGGATCGTGAATCCATCATTTAGGTTTGTCCGAATGTTTGTGTTCGAGAGAGACTGTGGACGTGATAGTGAATCCATCATTTAGGTTTGTACGAATGTTTGTGTTCGAGAGAGACTGTGGACGGGATCGTGAATCAATCATTTAGGTTTGTACGAATGTTTGTGTTCGAGAGAGACTGTGGACGGGATCGTGAATCAATCATTTAGGTTTGTAAGAATGTTTGTGTTCGAGAGAGACTGTGGACGGGATCGTGAATCAATCATTTAGGTTTGTACGAATGTTTGTGTTCGAGAGAGACTGTGGACGGGATCGTGAAACAATCATTTAGGTTTGTAAGAATGTTTGTGTTCGAGAGAGACTGTGGACGGGATCGTGAATCAATCATTTAGGTTTGTACAAATGTTTGTGTTAGTGAGAGACTGTGGAATCGATCGTGAATCCATCATTTAAGTTGTACGTAAGTTTGTGTCTGAGAGAAATTTGTAGACGTGATCGTGAAGGGTCGATCATTTTGGTTTGTATCCATGTTTGTGCTCGAGAGGGACTGCGGACACGATATCGTTACGATTTTAAAGTTGTGTTATTAACTCAGAAATAAAAAATGTAATGTTGGTTGTAACATGTCTTTCCCAGCAAATATACTAAAAGCATACATTTCCTATTACCTTACTATTTATTGCAAACAAAAATTAACCAACAATTGTGTAAGAAATGATACTTATTTAAAATTACATCTAATGCCCAATTTATGAATTTTTTTTCATTTAGCGGCTTTATTATATACAAGAACAAATTTACCTGTCGCTGGCCGAGATGTAAAGCCGCATCCGCATGGTTTTATATATACTGTCTTTCTTTTTTCGACTAACGCCGTTTGACCCATATGAAGATGTAAGCCGGTCAGGACTGTTAGACGGCCAATGCACATTATTTAGACCGGAATCCAGTGGATGGTGACATACACTAATTAGAATATTAATGCCTTGCAACATACGGAAGTTCGTTTCTGTAAATATTTCAACTTCCATAGATGCTAAACCAGCCTGTCAATCCCCTCGATATATTCACATAATAGTAACTTTTCCGGGGCCAAGGTGATCGCCTGAACGGTTATTTTCGTATATGTCTGGAAAGACATATACGTAGAAAAATATATACGTGAAATAATAAGAGAATATAAGAGAAAGTGATCAAATGGAAGTGCTTTCTTTCCTTGCTCGAGAATATCAAAAACATTCCGTGCATTACCTTTTATACGATATCCAAATTCCCCAAATGTTGTTCTAAAGAAAATTTTTGTTTTCATAGATTGTTAAGACCTATCTTGCAAGACCATACTGCGGTACGTTTCGGTGATGCGTGAGTTTAAATTGAATTACGTGCTCAACATGCGATTTTTAGCACAATTTTTCAAAATTCGGAGAAATCTGAATTTCATTAAGGATTCTGTTTGTAGTTTGTTGTAATGTGTGTATATTTTTCATATTGTCTAATGATGTTAAGACGGATGTTCTGTGATAATATTTCCATTGTTAAAATCGATCAAAATTGAGTGTAAATAGTAAATAATTCAAAAAACAGATTCATTAAATGTAAATCCCGCAGGGATGCATCGCCACCTGACATCAGTTAAACCTGTAATAAGTTTTGTGGCCTTGCGTTGCTTAGCCTTCCACTACATGCGGCACAAATATACAAACATACACCCTAGAGAAATTTTCTTTTTTACTATGGATTTAATTAAATAACGCCAAATGGCTAAAATTAAGGAACTGGATAATCTTGAGAACTGTGTTTTCTTCCTTATGAGTAGAATTATACATGTTTTCATTTAGAAATTAAGACAAGCCAAGACGGGCCTGCGCGTCAGCACTTATTTCCACATCGAAAATAGTTATATGCCCAATTTTGTAATATTCACATGGTTGAAGGTTTTTCGTCGTTCCTGTGCAGGATATAGTTGGACTGGTTTTATCCGGTGTTGCTGGATGGTGATCTTGTCTTGGTATTGGTCGACTGCCTAGAAGAGGTTAGAAAGGGGCGGAGCGAAGGGAAATCTCTGACGAGGTAGAATGTACCATTACTCCAAATTTAAATATAAAAATTGCAAGACGATGAGAAAGCTAAAGAATATAATTAAAATTAAAAATTAAGGCGACATTAAAAGTGAATTGCAAGCGGGCTGGCGTCAATTTTAGCTAGCTAATAAGAAATCGTGCCATGTCAGTGGGTTCAGAAATTAATAAATATTTCATATAGATAAGTATATATAATCTTATACTTTAAAATTTTCTCTGTTCTTTTAAAAATATACAAATTCTTTCTCCGATCCGTACCTAAATGAATTTGAAATTCCGAACTTTCTTAAACGTACTCTGTATTGTGGGAGAAATGAAAAGAAAGGTTTAAACAATAAGTCTTTCAGCATATGATCCATAAAATGAGATCATTTTAAACGGCTCATTAGAATTTCTAGTTTCAAAGCAAACGAGTCCATTAAATGTATTTCCACTATGTTTCCAGAGACCTAAATGTATTTCCACTTGTCATTATACGTACTTAAAGAAAGCCATCGCAAAAGTGTATAGTTTAAAGCATTTTCATCCAAATCTTTTATTCTAGTAGAAATATACATTTTATTATATTTAATACAGAATAGGAAAACTCTGCACATATTATTTAAAATAGATTTATGCACTTACATTATTGTGCAGAACTAGAACTCAAAAATTTATTTTCGTTGCTTCTAATATTTGAATCTAACATTTTGGCAGATATGTACAATAATTTCTAATTTTCTCCTACATACATATTATTATGTATAGTGGAAGTTTTGTGATGGTGAGGAAAATTCGAGTTCGAGTTTTTGACGGGAGAACACGTTTTTATTCATCTCTGAACTAAAATGGAACGTTTTAAGGTGATGTGTGTGTATGTGTGTATTTGTGGGTGTGTGTGTGTTCGTGACTCTATGGAAGCGATATTTCAAGTCACAAATAAATGAAGAGTGTCGAAAATAATTTGATGCGATTATTAAAAATCAGAGACTAATGGAACCCTATAAATTTTAAATGCAATCTAATTAACGTTCCCCCAATTTTCGAATGATTCTTTTGAAGAAAATATAAAACATTAAGAACTTTGATAATGATAAATAAATAATTCATACGTAATTTTTATAAAGAAAATAAAGATATAAATTTTAGAACGTTAGCTCGAACTGTTTTCGAGATATTGCACGATTTTCAAAGGGAATTTTGTAAAAATGAAAATATCGAAAACTTTAACACTTCAAAGTAATTATTAATTTTATGTGTATTTTGTATTAAGAAGTAAGTGACAGAAAATTTATAACGCTAGCATAATCCATCTTACGATATTACACGTTTTAAAAAATATATAAAAAAATGCAAAACAGAAAATTAAGTATCATCAATATTATACAACAAAAATCTATTAAAACTATTTGCATTGATCTAATTCGTTCTATTGATGAGAAAAGTTACTTCTTATAATATTTTTGTATTTTGACACCAAATAATTCGCCAATAGTATTGTTAAAATTTTAAATGCATTTTGATGACGATTTTGCATATGAGTATGAATAAGTCATCCTATTTCTTCAAATTGGTTGCCAAATGTGTCAAATTTCGATTTATTTAATGTGAATTCAATTTCAATAATATTTGTAAAAAATTTAGAACTTGAACTAAACATAAAACGGAAAAAGCATCAATAAATCCTTGAATCATAAACTTTAGCTATAAAGTCACTTTTATTATTATATATCACTTTCGTTTGACTGAAGAGTCATATTAATGTATCGTAAAATCCGTCCTTTCAAACAATTTTTTAAATGTTGCTTTCTAATTTTTCTTATTAAATCACTTTTATTATTATATATCACTTTCGTTTAAATGAAGAGTCATATTAATGTATCGTAAAATCCGTTTTTTTAAAACAATTTTTTAAATGTTGCTTTCTAATTTTTCTTTAAACTTAAAACTGTAAAAATCCGGAAAAATAATGAGTTCTTAATTGATACACTCCAATCGTGAATTTTGTCTGCAGCAAGATTTATGATACTAAACGTGGAAAGAATCGGTTAAATTAAAACAGACGCAGAGGACTTGAAAACAATAATTCTCTAACTAATAGTTCTATACCTATTTGAGTTAAATAGAATAAAGTATTAAGATTTTAAAATATAAGTTCAGCATAATATCGTAAAAACATTTTAATAACACATGATATGACAATCCCTTTGAGTAGGCAACAAGTAGGTTTGAGTAAAATGTGGTATAACGGGTGATCTTAATAACGGGTGATGTAACGGGAGATCAGATGTTTAGATCTTTCTGTAGTAAAAACTACTTGACACATTGCAGCCAAATTTTGTACACATGCTTTCCAGAGTATGCGGTTTCGATTTCTGAAGAAAAGGAGGTCAAATTTTGGCCACTAGTGGGGTGGAATCTAGAGCTGATGTTCTCCTAATTTGTATATTGCGAAGTATATCTTACAACCTCTATCTATAAAATGAGTCATAAAGTTTTTCTTTTTTATAAATCCATGACTGCCGAAGTGAAGCAGAAGCATTGCTCTTTTGTTGATAGAACAGTTTAACAAGGAACGCGCGATCAGGTAAGATGAGCTTCATGATTCTTCACCATTCATGTATTTGTTTAAAAAAGATTTGCACCGCCAACGGTTGTAAAATAGACTTTAATATGTAAATTACAGCGCCATATTTCAATCTTAGTGGTCGAAATTTGAACTTTTTTTTAGAAATCGAAACCGTATACTCAGGAAAGTATGTGTAAGAAATTTGGCATGTTTTCCTACAAATAGTTTCATAAGCAGTTTTTCATACAAAGAGGCCTAAATAGCTCCTCAGTAATTTTGGTTACCCGGTGTAACGAAGGTTTGAGAAAACCATTTGATATTCAGTTTAAAATTGAATAAAGCGTTATGGAATCACGTCAACTAATTGAAACTTTAAAATCAAAGACAAGAAAAAAATAGGATTAAAAGTCTATTAAAAATGTCCTTATTACGACGTACAAAATTACACTGTCAAAGCTCTTTCGAGCATCATTATGCCCTTCATCAGTGGCGAAGATCTTTGCCATTGATGAAGGGTATAATGATGACCGAAAGCGTTGTTGGTGAACTCGAGACAATCAAAGTGGCCCACCAGTGAGGAATCGATTTTGCAGGCAATAATGAATGCATTGTCCTTCTGAATTTGCTACTGGTGGTGTTGCTGTAATTGGTGCTCGGCTGTACAAAAGAGGTAAGGAGATCACTGAGCACAGAGCTTATTTAAATAAAAATGTTAGAATTTTTCTGGTAAGCATTTTTTAAGAACTTGGTAACGCACGGAACAATCACATTAACTGTGCACAGTAACAATGTATAGGGCAGACACAAGCAGACAATGCATAGGGAACAAGCACTTTAACAATGATTAGGGCAGAATTCGCTCCAGTGTTGAGAGTGTATTTGACACGACAAAAATTGTGTTTCTTGAAATAAAATGATAACTCTATCGAACTGTTTTTTTTACTTCCGTAAAAAGCAGCTGCAAGTATATATGTATAAACTAAGCCCTCCCCTTATACTCTAAACTTGCCCTTAAAACTTTGAAGATCAGGGAAAGAAACTTTAGACGACAGGTGAATCCTGCAATTCAAAGAAAAAATCTCTTATGTGTAGAATATTTGTGTTTGCGTCTCAGAAATTTGTTGTAAAATGTTTATTTTTCTGTTGGCTGAGAAAGTTTTTTGTTTCCTAAGAGAAAACATCTGTTTTTATAAACTTCCTTTTTCAGTACAGATATTTGAAATATATTTTTATTGTTCTTAGTCTTTCTCAGCCTTTAGTGTGAAGTATACAGTAAAATTTGCTAGCGACATTTTCTCGCTTGCATATAAAAAATATATTATCTCTTTACCAGGAGAAAATAGTCTCAACAATAACGAGCAAAAATATTCCTTTATCTAGGATGCTACTTAAAATAATAATATTTTATTTTTATGAAGTAGGCAACAATATAAAATTTTGAGTAAAACTCCCTTTCCTCATAAAATAAACTTTTACTTGAACATTTTATTGGAAAATTATTTTTATAATTTACTTGTGGAACAGAAATTGTTTGTAATTATATGCTTAAAATAATTTAAAGAAATATTTCATTTAATATAAGTTGTTTATTTCTTCTTTTTATAATAGTTATCTGTTCGAAACTTAATGAAAGCATGCACTTTTACTGTCGTCAGTCTTGTTCAAATATCGGAATAACTTAACAAATAACAAAATAAAAACATTCCAAATAAATAAGTGACGAATAAATGGCTACATGGAAAAATGTAAATAGGTTTATCGAGATTTTAAGAGCTCGGATTCGAATTCTTTATGCATTTCCTATTTTTGTTTTGCAATGTTTCTAGAAATTCTAATCAAATCAATTTGTTATTCAGAGTTATAAATTAAACGAGGCTCGCTTATACTTAAGAATGAGGAAGAAGCACAAATACTTTCCGAGTTTAAAGTTGAGAAAATTATCGTTAAATGACCGGGGGAAAATAAATGTATCCTTTATTTTGGGGAATGTGTTTTATGATCAACTTCGCCCGAAGTATTTTATGCCGGTTTGTTTTCTTAACTGCGGGAAATAAGCAAATCCGATCATTAACAAATTTCGAGCAGTTGTTGAATAGATAAAATATATAAATAAGCTTTTGATTAATATGTAATGGTACTTAGAAAGTCTTAAAATCATGAACTCATTTGGAAACATTTTGAGCCCAAAGAGACATGCATTATGCTTAAAAAAATGCTAATACTTTTTCTCCAATAAATCGATTTTCCGTGCAGATATGTGGAAGAGAATTAATCTATTATGACTGTTGGACAGAAATAAAAATAGTAGATATTGCTTATAAATTTAATACCCCGAGTTACATAAATGCTTTACCGTCGCCAATCTTGTTCAAATATCGGAATAACGTAACAAGTGACCAAATATAAATGTTCCAATCAAATAACAAGTGACGAATAAACGGCTACATGGGAAAAGGTAAAGTTTATTGAGATTTTAAGAGCTCGGAATCGAATTCTTTATATATTTCCTATTTTTATTTTGTAAAGTTTCAAGAAATTCTAATCAAATCAATTTGTTATTTAGAGTTAGAAATTAAACAAGGAAACAAGGCTCGTTTCTACTTATCAATGGCGAAACAGTGCAAATGCTTTCGAGTTTAAAGTTGAGAAAATTATCGTTAAATGGCCGAGGAGAAATGAGTGTATCTTTTATTTTGGGGAAGGGGTTTTACGATCAACTTCGACCGACGAATTTTATGACGATTTGTTTTTTTAACTTCGGGAAATAAACAAATCCGATAATTAACAAATTTCGAGCAATTGTTGAATAGCTAAAATATGTAAATGAGCTTTTGCTATGTGATGGTACTTCGTCTTAAAGAGCATAAACTCATTAGAGAATACTTCTCCAATAAGTCGATTTTCCGTGCAGATATGGGGAAGATAATTAATCTATTATAATAGTTGAACAAAAATAAAAGTTATAGATATTGCTTATAGATTAAAACCTTGAGCTGCATACGTCTTTTTCTCACATATCTAGTTTTCATTTACCACGCTTTGACCCCTGTATTGTCTATTTAAAAAAGTAATTTTACGTGGAACTTGAACTTCGAGTTTGGTAATATTAACTACTTTCTAGAAAGATCTAAACTATAGCCAAGAACTTTTGTATACTTATTAGTAACAACCCAAATCCTGTTAAATGTTAGAAATATGAAGAACTATAAAATAGCTTTAATTCTTCTTATTATTTTCAAATATTATCGCAACTTGCTATTCTGTAGTGAAAGTAAGTGTTGGACAAATTTCATATTTTTTATACAGCATCATAATATTTAAAAATTCAAGCTTGTTGTAAATGATTCCTTTTAATCAACCTCTTTAATAAATTATTTTAACAGTAAATAATAGGTCTTGTTTGCACTATTTCTTTGAACCATTACAGGTGCCCCTTGGCAGTAACCAAGATTCATATATGTCCAAATAACTTGTATCACTTTTTTGTGTGGGATTGTTATTTCATTCATTCTATGGCGGTGAATTAATACATTAGTATAGGTAGAGAAAATGGAGCAGTAACAGCTCAAAAGGAATCACAAAAGAAAAAATCTGATGTGGGCAGCAAATGACTTTTCATATATAATACAATGAATTTACTATTTTTACAATAAAAAATGGGTTGTTCTTATAGCAGATACTGATATTCTTTCCAAGATATTGACATCTCGTCAATTAGTATTCATTTTCATTGATTTAGCGTCATTTTTATGTATTTGACGAGATTTTCGTTAATTTGGCAACATTTAAAAATTCGCCAAATATGCGACATTCCGCCAAACTCGTCGCCAAATCTCGCCAAGCGTTATTGGCGGAGAAATAAGATATTCTTATAGCAGATTGCCGCTCAAATGCAAAAGTATTACTCAAAGTATAGTTTCTCGTGAATGGAATGAGCTAGGTCCACGAAACTGATGTCACCGAATTTATCGCAGGATATTACATATGAAAAGTGAACATGTTTCTCAGCATTTAATAATTTTTTCAATTTTTGGTATTTTTTAATAAATTTATTTGAAAAATGTATAATATCTCGAAAAAGGTTCATGCTAGCGTCCTAAAGTATATGTCAATAGTTTTCTAAGGAAAAATTACATAAGAAATGTCTATTTGCGTAACATTATTAAAAGTTTTGATTTTTGATGAATTTTTCAAAATTTCACTTGAAAATTTAGTTGGGTTCTGAACATTCGATTGTGTATAAAAACAATAGACTTCCAGCATTCACAGATTGTAATTTTTGTACCAAATTTCATTCGAATCTCTCCATTTGTTCGTGAGATATCGTTTTCATAGACTCACTGACACACACACACACACACACACACACACACACACACACACACACACACACATACACACACACAGACATTACCTCAAAAATGTTCGATTGGAGATCAGGGATGTTTGAAACGTGCTCTCCCGTCGAGAACTCGAATTCGTATTTTCGACCCCGTCATAATACTTTCCTTATACATTATATGTATATAAGGAAAGGAAAAACACAATCGGAAACATAATCAGTTGTCTGTAAGTATCTATACTTTAAACTTTGGTTCAATATTTTTAATTAACTGATTTGTTGTTATTAACAAGGTTTTTTTTACAGCTTATTGTATATAGAAGTTTGGGCACACTTTTGTAGTTCAAAAATAATTTCGAGAGGTTATAAAGACCAGTCACCATAAACGAAAATGTACGTATGGAAAGTCAAATATTAAAATACTGACCGTGATCTTATCAGAGCATTTTGGCCATGTAAAATGTTGGAAAACAGTATGGTGTATTTACAACTTTCCTCGAAATTTAATTATATTTCAGGATTTCGGCACTTTGGAAACCTAACTCTGAAGGCCCATATAATTCCATTTGTCTCAGAAATGTTATGTGGTTCATAAATAATATTTCCTGATGATAAATATAAATGGCAGTACTTTTAATCGAAGAGAACGACACAAAATAATGAAATGATATTTTTGTTTCGCTGAATAGCAACCTTTAATTGAATATTTTTAACACTTTACAACAAAGTTGAAAAGTGTTTATGACTTTGTTCATTCTGTCTGTCTGTCTGTCTGTCTGTCTGTCCGTTAGCACGATAACTGCCGTAAAAATGACTTAATCAAAATGAAATTTTAGTATGTTGTTCAGACGGTCTATAGGACCTATGGGAATATAAATGAATAATATCACCCAATTAGTTTTGGATTGAACCCGGGTTGAAAAAATGGAATACATTGAGCCCTATGGGACCTAATTTTTCAAGCATTTTTTAAGCGGATTTAAAATTCACAAATTGCTTCGAAAATCTTAGGCAATATTCAAATTGTTCCATAAAATATATAAAAAAAAATTCAGCGAAATATACTCAGTAGTTTTTTAAATAAAAATTAAAATAATAATAACACCTCTAATATGAAGCGATCACGTGTCCATGATATGAAACGATCACATGACCCACTTCAAAATGATATATGGCATCCATCTTGTCTCAAAATCGTGATTTTTAAAGTTCTTTCTAATTCATATTGAGTGTTGTATCCATCCTAAAACTACTTTATTTTGGCCTAAATTCTGTGCATCTACATACTTTAACAACGCAATGACAATATATTTCAGTTTAAATGCTCATACAAATTTGATTATTTCTACTATTAAGCCTATTTTTCACCTATGTAAAATGTAAACAGCAAAATATGTAGAATGAGTTGTATTAGAATCGCTGTAATTCTTTAACACAAAATCATTTAGTCCATGGAGTCTGCATGGCTGATATGAATGAAATATTCATTGATTTTAGAAAGAGAAGGACGATAATTTTCGATAAAGTTTTACGCATAGAGTTTTACTTACTTGTAGCTCCATGGTCTTAATTTTTAAATAATATAAATTATTATAGTATTGTGATGAATGACATGAATGGGGGAATTATTTATGAATGAAATGTTGCTTTTATAGAGCGAGCCAGGCGTGTTATTTTTTCTATGACGTCATTTGAATGGATTTCAGTTGTTTTCGATGAAGTTTCAAATATAATAAATTATCGTAGTATTATGATAATTCTAAAATTATTACCGAGGAATGTATCACATTTTAGCGATGTTTAAACCAGGCAATTTATATTTTAATGCCGTCATTTGAATGAAGTTAATTTTTTTCGATGAAGGTTTAAGGTTTCAAATATAATAAATTAATATAGTATTGTGATAAGTTTTAAAATATTACCGAGGAATGTATTGCATTTTAGACATGTTTAAATAAAATTGCATTGAAGTTGGAAAGTGTTTCATAATCAATGCTTTAAGCATGATTGATCTTTCTTGTTTTTATTTTATGCAATTTGAATTCAATCAATTTGCCCTAGTTGAGAAATATAAATTGCTCATTGTTACTTCTTAACTTTACAAATATATACTGTCATTGTCTGGTGTATGGCGAGGGACATTAATGTGAAATGTTTTGGGGAAAATGAATAGCTTTCTTTAATTATTTTTCACTCCAGGAATTGCATGACTTTTTTCAATTTTTTTCGTGGTAGTGAATATGAGAAATTAAATAACTTCTTGCCGATACTGCGTTTTCGTCCTATTTGATAAACGTTTTTACTCTTTGATGATAGACTTAAAAAAAATAATAATTTCATGTTTTGAAGTTTATACAATTAAAAAACATAAAATGTTATTTTATGATGGCCATTTTATGAAATTGAATATGATGGAAACAATTTTCCTTCTTTTTATACTATGTGTGCGTGTAAATAGGCAACACAGGAGTAAAAAAACTTGCTCAATGAACTTATGTTGTGTGTCTCAGAGAATGTTAATGGCAAGAATAAGCTTGGCCAAAATCTCGGAAAAGAGATTCTCGTTGCAAAATAAGGAAATATATTTCTTTTAAGAAATTGTTTGATTTAAGCTTCTGCGCTTTAAAATAATATATATTAAAAACATAGATTACAAAAACACTTATTACTGCATGGAGCAATCATCCAATTAGTGACAGTTTTATTAGCGAGGTTTATAATTAGCAACTGAATTTCGGTTAGCGCGATATTTAGCGAAAGCCTAAGACTATGTGATGTTAGTTATATAAATAAATTTTATATATTGATGCGTCACTCATAATATATATGTGTGTCACATATGTACAATTTCTACATTAAATTTCCGATAATCTAAATCATTTGACATTAATTCTCAACATCATTTTAATTATACTTCTTATAAGCTATATACTCCAAATAATACCAAGTCAACCACAATTTCAAGCCCATTTATGGATGGCAATTTTTATTTCATCACTTCGCATTGAGTATCTCATCAATTCGATAAAGCACCGAGATAAATACACCAATAAATTATAGCTGGCTGCGCATCGAAATCTCTGCAAAACCAAGTATCATTTCCATAAAAGATTCCTTCTTTCGTATTATTTATAATTATTTATTATTTAGGTTATTTAGATTATTGATTATTTAGATTATTAATTATTTAGAATCTTATGATTTCATATCATATGATATCGCCACCTTGTAGAAGTTTCTAAAAATCCCTGATTCCGTTTCTGATCTCTGCATCTATTAGTGTAACTGTTAATCATTTATTCTAAAATGATGTAAAAATTGTAACTTCAACTCTCCGTCCCGAAAAGACGATGGGAGGATGAATAGTTTATGAAAGTTTGTGACCAGTCAACTCATCTCATCGTTAATAAAGTACTACTGCATTTGGATTATATGGATTATTTTCTGCATCAAATATCTCAATGATTCATGCGGCAACATTTAAATGCTACATGTACAAACTGATTTGTATACATTAAAACAATGTCAAAAACGCACAGTAATTTAAACGTCGGTTTAAAAGTCCATAGATTTCGAAACATTTTCACATTTTTCATATGTTGATACATTATGAAATGTTAATGCAGAATTGCATTACCCGCTTAGCTGCATTTGGGGTATATAATGAATTTACATGAGTAGTAATCAATTGTCCAGTTCTAGAGTATCTTGATTGCATATTCAACACCGTAACGTAGCGTACTTGACTGTGCTGTTAATTAGAAATAGTTTTCAAAGAAATACTAAAGTGTTTTGTTAATTTCAATAAACTTTTGTTGCAAATAATAAATATAATTTATTTTACTATAAGTTAAAGTGCAATGAAAAGCAATGAGAATATTGGTCAGTGAGAATATTTCCGAAGTCGGTGTGGATATTGAATATGTGGGGTCGTTTCAGGATATTTAATTTTGAGTATTAAATTTGATTAAAGCGATTTCGCTCAGCGTGACATTTTCGCGTAATCAATTAATCGCGCTATTCCGGGGATTTCTGTATTACAATCCGCTATAAATATTGGGAGAGGTGATTGGATGTGAACTGAATTTTGATACTCAGATATTATCAGTTAAACTGATTATTTGAAATTAAGGGCATATTACGCCTGTGCAGAGGGCCAAAGGCGTATTTAGTACATAATATGTGGCACGTGGTCGTATTAGAGTATAGCAGCAGTCCGTTCACCCAATATTCAAACTACGTTTCATACACTCGCGTGCACGTCCGGTGTTAGAGGGCGAGCGTGTGCCCAGGCACTTACTTAGGGCGTATTATACCCGTGTAGCGGACGGGACGCAGCATCGAGTGAGCTCGATGTTTACGTCTTTTAAAAAATAAATGGTCTAATTCCATTAAGCTAAAGCGCTAAATCTACAGACACACCAGTACATTATCTAGTTTTAAATTATCAATATAATTTATTATTTTGTGCGTTAAAACACAAATTAATATACATGAATAAATAATTAAAAACAAAATAAATCTTAAGGAAACATCTTAAGGAAATCTTAAGGAAACATCTGCTGCTCAAACCCTATTTTTATGAAGAGTTATAATATTTTTCTGTTTGCGTACGGTAATAGGAAATGAAACGGTAAGCCAATAATTAAAACTGAGTTGCATAACTTTTACGCAGCGGATATTGCAGTTTTATTTCTATTTTTACTTAAACGTAACTCTGAAGTTTAATAAGCTGAAATTTTACTGTCGACGATCATGTTTAAATTTATAAATATTTAAAAGAATAATTTGAAGAAACAACCAGAGTAAAATTATCGCAATCACATTTCAAGTGACACATATAGTGTCACAAGTAAAAATTTTTAATTGGTTCAAAGAACTTTTACTGCTTCAAAATGGCGCTCTTTTAAGAGTTTCTTTATGTTTTGGCACTATTTTACAGAATTAAAATCCAAGCAATTTATTAGTTTGACGGAGTGGAAATAACAAAAATGTAACTGATTTTTACTTTTTCTAATTTCAAAGAATCGTAAATGTTCACAAGTTTATGGTTATGATTATCGTTAAATTATTTACGAAAAATCAATGCTAGTTTTATTTTCAAGGAATGAGTTTCAGTTAGAATATTTTTCGCAAGTAGAATTTAACGACTTTCTCAAGTTTTCTTAAAATTGCAGAAGGAAAATCTGATATTGACTCGTTTCCTGTTGTTGAAGTGAAATTATGCAATTAGAGCGTCGAGGAGAAGACGAAACTCACTCCGAGATTATGATGCTTATAGTATATAAGAAAAGTCCTTCTCTCTCCCTGCTCGTTTGTATATCTGTAAGCCTTATTTTTCTTTTTTGACCCACACCATCTGACCTACTCGAAGGTGTAAGGTATCTGTTTAAATGAGTGCCGCCCAAGTTAGAGTCAAAACGCCACCCAAGTTAGACTGGAACCCAGTGTTGGGAAACACCCACAGGGAATGTATCCCCCTTCCTCTATTACCAATCTATCTCTCGGCAGGACTTGCGGACCTATATATTTAACGTGTCCGTACACCGTGTAAAGTTGGGAAGAGTTTGAACTCGAACATTGATCGTCCGAGTGGAATCCCCGCGCGCTATCCACTGAGCTGTCCCACCACTTCTCTGCCTGTCTGTCTGTCCCACTTAGCGACAACTTGTTGATCTTTGGAACACATTTTTCGAAATATCATCAACTTTGTAACCTTTGGTAAATGACACCAAATTGAGGAAATTTCAGTTTATCAGACATTCAGGTTTCATTTACTTAAAAACTCCAATTGTTTTATAAAAATTATTAATTTAAATTCTTGATGCAAAATATAGTAAGTTTCATTGCTTGTAGGACAAATATGTTGAAGGGTCTAAGAGGTCATAAATTAATTGCTTTATATTTGGGGTGATTAACGGTGTCGTACAATAGCTAATTATATTCAGCAGGAGGGGTTGGATGTTCTGTATGTTCCTGGGATATTAAGTGCCCAAATTCTGCAGATTGACGGATAGAAAGAATGTTTTAATTAACTTTATGCATGTCACCACATGACATGCCAACCATATAATATTAAATAAGTATCATCGAAGTGTGATTTCCAATATTATAATTTATTACCAAATCATTTTTTACATAAATGGATATCTTATTTTATCAATATTTCATAGCTACAAATATATGTACGTAGTAGTTACATGCCTGTATTCCATATGCCATTTTTGCAACTTTCGCTTTGTAGGTTATTTCTACTAGCACCACAGATAAAACCTCTAAATTGAATAAATATTTTGTTGAAAATAACAGTGAATAAATATTTTGTTGAAAATAACGTAATGAATAAATATTTTGGTGCTTCTAATGAAGAAGGCGTTTTTTTATTTCGAATCAGATTGATTGACTCTTAAATTTTATTATATGTTGTATTTATCCGAATATTTTATATATTATTTTAGTTTTTTAACAGCAGTCTATGCGTAGTTTTGGATTCATTTGTTTCTTTTAAAGATATCTAACTCTAATTTTATAAAATTGTGACATCTATTTCCAGTAACTTTGTTAAGATATCCAGATAATGGAAATAAGAACTAGAATATGAATAAACAAAGAAATCTTGAGATCAAATATCAAGTAAAGAAATGCGAATAAGAATTAAAATTAATAACTGCAGAGATATCTTACGAATTTAAAATACATTATTTCATGTGTTTCTTCTTCCTTTGACAATAATTATAAAACTTGAATAACAGAATAACACTTATTTGTTTATGGAAGGAGTTTGAAAACAAAAATGGGACTTTTCTACTTTTTAATTTCAAAGATTCAATAAGGTTTTCCATTATGGAGGTCAGTTATGGCTAGATGATATATGGAAACATGATTTCAGTTCTTAATTTTGCATAGGAATTTTCAGAAGATTATATTTTTTACAGAACGGTTAATCGTACGACGTAGTTTCAAATTTTGAGAATAATCAAATTCAATTGTCTGTATATCAGCAATGGAAATTACACAACATTGCATATAGTTTTCTTAGATGAAAATATTTATTTCGTAAAAGAGAAAATAAAAATTGGTGATAAAAGTTCTAACCGGTTTTGTAGACAATACAAAATTTCAAATTGAAGAAACTGCAAAAGCAAGATTGCGTTTATCGAGAAATAATTGCATTACATGAATAAAGAAATGAATTCTTGCCAAACGAAAACGATAAAAGCATAAAATATTAAATCTAAATGAGGAAAAAATGTGATTGAAAATTGAAAATACTTTCTCGGTGGATGAGATTTTGAACTTAATTGTTCTACGATAAAATAAATAGGAAAAACAGCATTTCAGAAACTACATGAATTGGCTTCAAAAATACATTCGCATATTATCTGCAAAATACATGTAAATGCAATAAATGCCTTCAAGATATGTTCTGTATAAGAAAAACGAAGAAAACAAGTTAGTTCGGAAAATGAATGATCTATTTTTATAAAAGAATTTTCAAATGGACTTCTTCAAATTACTGCGAAAATACCTGTTCCGGAATACTTAAGACTACATAAAAATTCCCGAGACAACAAAATTAAAGATAAAAATATCAGGAAAACAATCATCTTCAAGAAAACTGCTTTTCGTTAAAATTTAAATTAGCTCTTCGTTAAAATTTAAATAACACTCTAGAAAACAACTTTTAAAATAGCAATGGATATGATAGCACAATTTAGAAGTATATAACAATAAATGAAAGGGAAACAACTTGTTTCAGATGACAACTAAGTCAATTTCATTAAGTAATTTTAAAGACATTTTTACAACCTACTGATGAATACGACTACGAAAATATATAATTTTGTAGATTGCAGAGATGAGGGGGAGGGGAGTTGTTTCGGAAGCTGAATGAAACAACTTCACCAAAATAATAAATTTTTGAAACTAATTAGTTCATCCAGTAACAAAATCAGAGTGGTAACAAATTAAAAAATCGGATATGGGGAACACATGACTTTCCTTATATAATGTAATGAATTTACTACTTCGACAGTAAAAAAAAATAGGTTTATCTTATAGTAGGTACTAATATTCTTTCCAAGATATTGAATTTTCGACAATTAGTCGTCATTTTCATCCATTTGGCGAGATTTTCGTTAATTTAACAACATTTCAAAAAAGTCACCAAGTTGGCGACATTCCGCCAAATTCGTCGCCAAAATCTCGCCAAGCGTTATGCACTAAGAAATCTGTTATTCTTACAGCAGAAAAATGACTATTGGCGTTCAAATACAAAAGTATTACTCAAAGTATTTTTTTTCATGAATGGAACGAGCTAGATCCACGATAATGATATCACTCCATTTATCGCATGGTATTACATATGAAAGGTGAACATGTTTCTCAATAGGAAATATATATTTTTTATTTTATATGACTTTCTGACAGTTTTTTTGAAAAATGTACAATATCTCGAGAACGGTTCATATTAGCGTTCTAAAATTTATATCAATCGTTTTCTAATGAAAAATTACATAAGATATGTCTATTTGTATAACTTTATTAGTGATTTTAATTTTTTGACGATTTTTTCAAAATGTCATTCGAAAATTCAGGAGGGTTCTTAGCATTCGATTGCGTATAAAAACAATAGGCTTCCAGTGTTTACGGAGTGTGATTTTTGTACCAAATTTGGTTTGAATCGGTCCATTCGTTCATCAGTTATCGTCTCCACAGACTCACTGACACACACACACACACATACTTTCACACACAGATATCACTTCAAAAATGTTTGATTCGTGAACAGGGATGCTTGAAACGTGCTCTCCCGTCGAAAACTCGAATTCGAATTTTCGACCCCGTCACAATTCTTTCCTTATACATTATGTATATAAGGAAAGTAAAAATAAACTGTTTGCGTACACAAAATTGGCGAAATATATTCAGAAAAGTAGAACGAATCTGTAACACAGAGATGAAGTTCATTGATATTACAAACTAAATTATAAGAAGAGGAAAGAAGAACTAAACCTCATATTTCCAAGCAAAATATATTATGTGGAATTATTATCAACACGTAAGCTCAATGGAGGAACAATACAGAAAATATCAAAAGAGTTTCATTCAAAAGTGGAATCATGTCCTCTTGCTATAATATTGGAAGATTGCTTACAGCCCTGAATTTCTTTCTTCGTCCTCTGTTCTTGTATGCACTCATTGCCATAAAAATTTACGCACCAAGAAAGAGTTGTCAGAATCGAACGGAATTTTATATATGTAAGTGCAACGTTGATATAAGTAAGTGATGACAATATCAAAGGCAAAGGATCATTTATTATAGGAAAAACTACAAATGAATGAGGTTCTAGTACCCTGTTGGGCCATCTCTAACGTGAATACAGGATGCGATACGGGCGGGGATTGAGGAATACAGATCCCGTATGGTGGCCTGAGTCCTCTCATTCCACAGTTGCAGTAAGGGCGCCTCTAGTTCGACCAAACTCGTAGGCTGTCCAAATTGCCATCCCAAGTGATCCCATATATGCTCTATCGGTGACAAATCTGGGGGATAGGGCAGGCCAGGGAAGGGTGGTAATGTAGCAGAGGCATCCCTTGCTGTGTGTGGCCGAGCATTGTCCTTTTGAAAAATACCTCCTAAGTTGCCCTCTCATGAGTGGCAGCACATATGACTGAAGGATGTCACGAACGTACCGCTGGGCTGTCATGGTTCCGTGGTTCAATATTAGAGTTGACCGTGTGTCGTATGCGATGTCACGCCATACCATCAAACCAGCGGTGTGCAGGATTGAGAGCTCCATCACGGGGCCTCTACACACGTACACGGTTGTCATCACTGCCAAAACTGAATCTCGATTCGTTGCTAAATACGACCTGGATCCTGCACTCCAATGCCATCGAGCGCGACACCACTCGATACGGAGGCGACGGTGCATGGTTGTCATTGGAAACGCACGTAATGGACGCCGCTATACCAAATGTCCTTCAGCCAGGCGCCTCCCGATGGTACGGACAGACACAGGGACCCGTAGTGAAGGTGCACCCTGTGTCCGGGTGGCGAACAATGATGCAGTTGATGCTGTGCGTGCCTATAGGATGATGTAACGGTCTTCTCGGCCAATGGTCTGCTGAGGGCATCCTGAGCCTGACCGTCATGTATGCGAACTCTGTCTCGTCCACTGGTCCCAACACGCCCTCACAATAAAGTCGGAACGGTCTAGGTGGCGGGCTAACCACCCGGCTTACATCATCCCGATAATTCTTCAACTCTCGAACTCTGACAGCTGGTCATATTGTCTTCGATGGCCGCGTAATAGCATCCCTAATGAAAAAGCGTCCCTTTGCAACAGATTAAGTACAGGCAAAATGACTCTGCGTAGCTTTTTTCTATGCCAGGGAGATCGACATTCAACGCCCTCTGGTGGCATTACGCCATGAGCAATCACGTTGTATTTCTAATCATTTGCATATCTGCCTGACATGTACCTTCATGCAAAGTTGCGTTACGATCCCACAATTACTTCTTGGTGCGCAAATTTTTATGGTAATGAGTGTATTTGGTATTTAAATTTTTAAAAAAATTATACTCAATATATTTAATTACCATGAGAAAAAGCTTCAAATTTGATGTGATGTTTTTTATCAAATTTTGAAATAGATTGTATTTCTAATTCATTTCTATATTGGTTTTTTGCTGAAGTACTTAAAAACCATCTCAATCTCAAAAAACATTTATTTTAGTATTTATGAAACTTAAGTTATTAAAAAATATTCATTTTATGGAATTTGAGTTATAAATTGTTTTAAGATGATCTGCGAAAATCTGAAAAATGATATAAATATAGAAATATTCTTTAATTTCTCAAAATTTATAAATTTTTATGCAACTTCTATGACAGCGAATGCAATCGTTTCCACAATGTACACTGTTCTACTTATATTTAAATTTTAGCACTTAGCGATTAGGCGCCTGTTTGAAATGTTCCAATTTGCAAATTAGAAAAGGAAATAGTTTTAAATCTGTTGTATCAGGAAGTCATTTTAAATAAATGTGTTTTTTTGTAGCACTTTTTTGTGCAAGTTTTATGTTATCCACATTCAATTTTTACTTTCCTTAATACTAAAAATATTTTCAAATATGTGGTGAAGAAACTTATTACTAAGTTATTTGCGGAAAACCAATCGCACTTTAATTTACAGGGGATGATGTTGCTTTGTTAATTTTCGCTCCAAGAATTTAATGACTTTGAGAAGATTTCTTAAAAAGATTAAAGAAAATCCAATATCGTCTGGCAGTCCTATTGCTATAGTCTTTAAATAATGCATTAATGACAAAAGAATAAAATTTCTGTAGACACATAACACTGAAGGACGCATGGTAATATTTTACTTTCCTTCCT
The DNA here is from genome assembly GCA_951213105.1 of Amaurobius ferox. NCBI lineage: Eukaryota > Metazoa > Arthropoda > Arachnida > Araneae > Amaurobiidae > Amaurobius > Amaurobius ferox. The sequence continues at coordinate 118,119,788 of OX578148.1, forward strand.
GAAGGAAATTAATTTTTTCGTGCGTAAAACAATTTCAGTCTACATTGATAATAAATATGTTTATGAATAAATACGAATTACTCAAAACGCTCCTGAGACCCGCCAACGCAGCAACACCAGCCGCGCTTAACAGTTGCTGGGCAATGGAAGCGCCAGGCCGAAACACACACAAAAAAAATCTGATGTGGGCAACACATGACTTTCCTTATATAATTCAATGGATTTACTACTTTTACAATAAAGAAATAGGTTTCTCTTACAGTAGATATTTATATACTTTCCAAGATATTGAATTACGTCAATTAGTCGTTATTTTCATTGATTTAGTGTCATTTTTATCCATTTGGCGAGCTTTTCGTTAATTCGCCAACATTTAAAAAAGTCGCCAAGTTGGCGACAATACGCCAAATTCGGAGCCAAAGTCTTGCCAAGCGTTATGGACGGAGAAATAAGTTATTCTTATAGCATATAAATTATTGGCTTTCAAATACAAAAGTATTACTTAAAGTATCTTTTCTCGTGAATGGAACGAGCTAGATCCACAAGAATGATGTCACCAAATTTATCGCATGATATTACATATGAAAAGTGAAAATGTTTCTCAACAGTTAATATTTTTTTTAATTTAGGGGATTTTTTGATAAAAGTATTTAAAAAAATGTGCAATATCTCAAAAACGGTTTATACAGGCCTTCCAAAGTTTATGTCAATTGTTTTCTAAGGAAAAATTGCATAAGAAATGTCTATTTGTGTAACTTTTATTAAAGGTTTTGATTTTTTGATGATTTTTTCAATATTTCACTCGAAAATTTAGGGGGGTTCTGAACATTCGATTATGTTTAAAAACAATAGGCTTCCTGTATTTACGAATTATGAATTTTGTACCAAATTTCATTTGAATAGCTCTATTTGTTCGTGAGATATCGTCTTCACACATTCACTGACACACACACACGCACACATACACACACATACTTTCACACATACTTTCACACACACCCAGACATCACCTCAAAAATGCTTGATTCGTGATCAAGCATGCGTGAAACGTGCTCTCCCGTCGAAAACTCTAATTCGAATTTTCGACCCCATCACAATACTTTCCTTATACATTATGTATATAAGGAAAGTAATAGTCAGATAGCACAATGGTACAATAATTTTTGTATTAAAATAAATAAATATATTTTTGCATTGTTCGTGACACTCCTTGCATACGTACTGTTTGATACGTGCGGACAAAATATATTTTCGTCACCATATGAGTTCCCCTTCTAACTCAAATTCTTTTTCATTTTCTTTCATAATTCATTGAATTAAGTTTAATTGCATAAAATAACACGATTAATTTTTTTGAAATATACGAATTTGTAGTTTTATCTCAATTTCCGTTTTCGTTTGGCGACTGGGACATATTTTCAAAAGCGACCTGACACACAAAACATTGGGAGCGGTTATTTCTAGAGTTATGGGGTTATTTTCTTATACTTTCCGTCGTCAAATGTAAACTCTGCAATTATTGATAATAAATAAAACATTCATATAATTGATGCATTTGACTATAACCAGTATTTTGCCCATTTTTCATGACTCTTTCACAAAAAATAAAATGCAGGTTCTGTTTTTACGAATCGTACCAAACTGTAATCAGTACCATGGAAACCTACCTATAAGTTACTTATTTACCACTCTACAAGTGACTTATTTTGTGAAATTTGGTTAACTAGTTTTTTCAGTTAGAGTACACATACGATTGGACGCATACAATTTCTACGGGCATTTTTACTTTCCTTATATGCATATAATGTTTAAGGACAGTATTGTAACGGGATCGAAAATTCGAATTCGAATTTTCGACGAGAGAGCACGTTTCAAGCATCCCTGAACACGAATCAAGAGTTTTTGAGATGATGTCTGTGTGTGTGTGTGAACGCATATGTGTGTGTGTGTGTGTGTGTGTGTGTGTGTGAACGTATATATGTGTGTGTGTGTCAGTGAGTCTGTGGAGATGATACCTGACGAACGAATGGAGCGATTCAAACAAAATTTGGAACAAAAATTAAAATCCATGAATACTGGAAGCCTATTGTTTTATACACAATCAGATGTTAAGAACCCCCCCCCCCCCTAAATTTTCGAGTGAAATATTGAAAAAATCATAAAAAAATTAAACCTTATATAATGTTGCGTAAATTGTCATTTCTTATGTAATTTTTCATTATAAAACGATTGACATAAATTTTAACACGATAGCACGAACCGCTCTCGAGATATTGCACATTTTTCAAATGAATTTATCAAAAAATCCCATAAATTAAAAAAAAATATTAACTGTTGAGAATCAGATTTTTTTACAATAAAAAGATGTTATGTTTTTTTCCAAATAGTAACAAAATCCAATCTGCACCAGGGTAATCCACAAGCGACTTATCACTAAGTTTTGTAAAATTTAGTCAAGTAGTTTTTCAAATAGAGTATGTACATACATTGTACAATCTGACGTCACGCTAAAAATATTTTTATCTGGTTCTAGAGGACTCAAAACGTGTAGATCCATCCAAAACTCGAGTTGCGATTTTCGACACGATTTGAACACTTACTCTATACATTACTGTATATGGCGGGAGAAGTAAAACGATTGATTTCTTTTCCTTGTGATTTCAAACAATACTTCTATATGCATAAATATAAACTGATGAGATTCTAAATGTCCTCAATATTCGGAATATACTTTAAATTGTTTGTGTGCCTTAAGTGATATAAACTCTACATTCACGTTCAGCTTCGCTACGACTGACGCACTGAGTACAAGCGGAGTAATATCCCTTTCTCCCATTAAACTGAATGTTAAGATTGCAATAATATTAATGACTTGCAATTTATGGGGAAAGCTGTTAGCAAACTAACAGAGAAAGCTTCTGCAAACTAGCAGAGAAATTGAAAGAGGTTTGTGAGATTTTCAGGCATAAAATGCGTTGGCATTATGAATCTACGCAAAATTTTCATGTGTAATGATTGGATATAATTTCTGGATTTTGATAAATAAAACATTAACGATCTCGATATATTAATTTCTGCATAATCCTTACATAATACGCTTTCTGACAATGTAAATGTATAATTTTAATATAGGGATGTACAGTACCATAGGGATCCGGTTTTCGTTTTTAGAGCTTTTTGATGACGTAGATGTTTCCCAGGAAAAACCTCATGCGCCAAAATAACTTTCACTGTGTTTATCACTAGAATAAAATGTCCATGATTATACATCTTAGGTCTGTAGTAATATCTATAGTAAAGTGACTATGTCCTATTGAATAAAATTGATTACAGCGCCCTTGGTGGATGATTAAAGAAGTTGTTAAAATAGACTTGGCAACAAAATGAGATAGGAGAAAAAAGGTAAACTATAAAATGGTAAAACATTATCTGACGGGCAGAAATCAACATCAAGATAATACAAAATGCGTAAATGAATGGTAATAAATAATTATCATACTTCGTCGGTTGCCGTATGTTGTAAGACTGCGAAACCTTCAATGCTCCTGCAAGTAAGTGCCAATAATTTTATTTCTGAAATGAAAGTGTGTGCTATCGCTTATGTAAGCCATTTTGAACGGGATCTGCATTAGTTTCTTGCGCATGCATTTGTTGTTTATTTCATCATTCACGAATATGACAGCAAAGTATTTAAAATCATAATGAGTAAAAAATACTTCTTCTGTAACCGATTTTCTATCGATTCGTACTAAAACAGTGTTTTTCTAATTTTTTTTGGCGGCGGAACACGTTTGAAATTTAATTCGATGGCAAATCCCCAAAGTAGAAAAAAAGTAATTGTGGTCCAAATTATGCATACAGAATTTTACTCGTTTCTAACAAAATTTACACACAACTCTTACGTTGTGTAACCCCTGGAATATTATCGTGGAACACACTTTGTAAAACGCTGTTCTGCAATTTTGTAATTGACTCCTCTTTTACCTTTTGTTTTATACCAATATCTTCTCAATCTCTTCTTTTATGCCGATACTTAACTGCAATCATTTTATTCGATTGGGCTTAGCCACTTTGCCATAGATAGGCCTAACGTAACGTGGACCGAAGTTATTTTTTGTTCTTCAGCACTTTCCTAGAAATCCATTGAGAAGTTGAAATAAAATAAAACTTACAAGGAATAATATTCAAAATATGCAAAAATATTTAGGAAAACTTACTAAAAATAGCGATTTCAAATATTTTTGTCAGGGATCAATTTAGCTTTTTCATTGGTCTTCCATGAGTACAATTTATGTTCAACATAGCTTCTAATGTCAAATTTACCAATTTATAGATTCAGTAGTGACGTATTATATTATTCTGATTTGTACGCAACGACGTCCTCGTTTATGGCAACTTTGTTCTTGAGAATTTGACCAATAAATAAATAGCAATAATTTTGATGTGTTTCGATAGTTAACTGGCTACTTAATTATATTAAATATTCTTACATTTACTTAAGTGAATCGATATTTCAAAGATTTTATGAAGCGGAATAGCATTGATACCATTGTTTAAAAAATGACATTTGCATAATTACCTAAACAGGTTATCTGCGCATTTAAAGATATGAAGATATGATTTTTCTTTCTACAGTAATCGCCATTTCTACTGAAGCACTGCAATAATATGGGATAGCATTTAGTGAGAATATAATTGTAAGTGTGGCGTTAATTAGAATAGTAATCGTTTTTAATGGTAACTTAATGACATCTTTGTGATGTCTCCTCGTATAATGTAATAAATAGGTTACCTTATTATCTATCATTCGACGTTTGTTGGTAAGGTATCTAAGTCTCTTTCAGGATCCGTAGCTGTACTTTTAACATCACTCACAAACGTATCACTTCACCATCACGCACAGAGTATAACTCCTCTTTATCACGTACTTGTGCAGACTTACTAATCTGCAAGTATGTCTCCAAAGCGTAATGTGTTAAATTGAATGGGATGAATCTTCGCCTCATTCCATCAGTTGCACAGGGTTATCTGCTAGCTTCGCCCTGGCTGTCCATTGGCTTGCAGGCATCTGCATTCCCCTAGCTGCCCATTGGTTCACAGGCCTCTGAGGGGCCGTCCAGGCTTCCATTGCAGAATCTCTTATAGCTCGCAGATATCAACTGAGTCCACGAACCTCACGTGCCGTAGTGTCATCAATTATTGCCGTGATCAAAAATTAATGTCAGCCCATATATTAAAATTTGGAAAAATCAATTTCTGGAAGTTTTCATGTGACTCAGTTGGTTACACCAAGCCTGAACTTGTATTTAAGTAATAATATTATCTGGATCTTTGTTGTATCAGCATGTAAGAACAGATTAATTTATTTTTTGTTCAATTCATTAAAAAATTTCAAAAAAGAAAACTTTGAATATTAAAAGTTCACAGCAAATTGTGAACTAAGTTTTTTCACGTATTATATATTCCGTACGAAAAACGGATATACAACCAGTGTAAAAATAAAATGTTCATCATTTTATTCTTACCGGAGCGAAACTCTTTCTTTCGGGATGATGTTCTCCTATATAGTGTATAAACCAAGATTACACATTTCCTCGGGGAAATAAAAGGGCGGAGATTCCACCGATACAATGTTATCAACACTCAATATCTGTTGAAACAGCCGCTTATGAGGTTTTCTGCACTCTTTTTTTCAGATGCGCTATAGAATTGGAGCTCTCTCGATAGAAAATTAAAGCTATATCAACCAATACGATCATGCAGTTGTTGGCGAAAGGGCCCTTTATAAGAACATAGAGAGACGTTGTGACAAAAAAAAATGTGTTTCATATACTATGGTGCAGGTACATGTTCATATACTATAGTGCCGATATAGTGGCATGGCCTGTGTTTGCAAGTCCATGAAATGTATGTATGTATATACTACAGCTCAAGAACTGTCTACGATACGTCATGAAATATGATTTTTAAGTCAGTTATGTGTTATCCTTTTGATGACTAGAGATACGATTGGGTTTTTCACTATAATTGTACAACAATAATAAATAAGTCTATTTCGAATTAAAAACAAGGCTTACAAATTAGAATAAAAAATGAACAACTAAATATTGGGTTTTGAAATGAATTATTATGCTATTTTTCTGAAATCCTAAACGTGCGTATATTATAGTTCAAAGGTCAATACCATTGATCAAGTATTCTACCGTATTGCTAAAACCAATTGAATTTTATATTTGAGACAAGAAATTCAGCTAAAACTGAAATTTAAAAATCTTTAAACTGAATAAGTTTATACACTTTTAAATTGTACTCACCAATAATTGTTTTTAAAATAAACACTTTAATCTTTTTTTTTTCTACAGATGTCTTTTTATTATATTTCATAGATCAAAATAAAAATACAATAGCTCATGTAAAATCTATTACAATCTTGTATAGACTATATTCGCTCGTCACTTAATAAGCCTGAGGTGTTTTAGTTATGTATCTTACTTTATTTTCTATATGTCCATATTATCTCTTGTAAATGAAACGAAATATATTGAAAACGACGAACATACGTATTGAACTTTGTCGCTTTATTTTATTGTCGCTTTATTTTTGAAGACGTTATACAAGCAAAATTATTTAGGAACTATCGTCTAGAGTCATGGCCTATTTTTTTAAAGTAACGGGTAAGTAAAGTAACCCACGTTACACGAAAAGTTACAGGTAATGATTTTAGTTTTGTTCAGTTACTACCTAATACTGAACAGAATATAATTAAATGTGTTTAATATATTTCTAGGTAAGTCGTTTTCTTGTTTAAAGCTCTATCTATTTTCCGGTACATGGAATCCTACTTTTTTATTTTGTCCAGCTAGGAAGATTTGTAGACGTATAAATTGATTCTTAGTACATTTCATTATTTTCTATTGCCGTATAGTTTTGTATTCTTTATCTTACTTTTGTGAATAACCTAAATATTCTTATATAACTACTCATAGTAATGGTTTTTATGATGAGGAATTGAAAACGTGTGTCATATAAAAATGCAATTAATACATCAATTAACTTAATAGTGAAATATAAAGAAATCGGATGAGAGAATGATTTATTTCAATGCGAAATAATGATAAAAACAATGCTTTAACGTTGAAAAGTACACTAATTTTTGGTGAGCTAAATTCTTGATGACAACATGTAATAATATTTCTGCGTACCAGAGCTAGCGTTTTAAAGTTTAAGTCATTTTTATAGTAAAATTTACTTATAAAATGATTAAGTTATTAAATGTCTTGATCTTCTTACCATGCTTTAAGAAGATAATTTTAAATTTGGGGTGGGGGTGGGGGGGTTCTTCTGAAAGCTCAATCGTGTTTCGAATCAATAAAATGCTAGTATCAATTAATTGTAATAATCGAGGCAATTTTTGCTTCAAAAACTATCAAATCGAATACTGGGATGCCTAAAACGTACTTTTCCGCCAAAAATCCGTACTCTAATTTTTGATGCCATCAAAATACTTTCCCTATACATTATACTCTGTACCTAGTAAAAAATGAGTAAAAAATGATATACTACACCTCATCAAATTGCGACTATAGTAATAATTAAAATATACAAAGAGACAAAGTCTGACATTTAAACTACAATCTCTATGACACACAAGAATTTTAAATTGAAATTATCCACATAATTAACATAAAACGAATTTACTTAAATGAATATACTTAAACGAATATAGAAGTACAGCGTATGTAATTAAAATCAAACATTAATGGCAATACAGACTTTCTTTAAAATAACTTTCTTTGTAATTTTTACCATTAATAATAATTTTTACCAGTATGTGAAACTGACTTATGATATTTTACAAATATACTTGAAGAAATCTCTAGTATGTGCTTCATTTTAATTCTTTTTGACATATGAGAACATCTGTGCACTGAGCGATAAGTCATACAAGTTATTAACATGTAATCAGTCATAAGTATTCTATATTTCTTCCGTAAATGGAAAATAGTTTATCACTACCTCTTTGTTCAAATATAAAGGAAGATTTTCATCGCATTCTTGGAATTTTTCTCATAGCTTACTTACAGTTCTGCGTTACTTTTAGTTGGGAGTTTTGACAATGATCGATAACGTAAAAGTTCTTAAATAAAAGTACTTTATACAACTACTCAAAAAGAGAGAGATAAAGTTGAATCTTATTACGAGTTTCAGGAAAAAAAATATATTCAAATTTAAAATTAAAACTGTAGTGATATAATAGGTTTAAGTAGTATTTAAATTATATGGATATTACGCATAAATATTTGCAGGAATTTTGGCGTGTTTATATTTCTTCTCATAATGTAAAATTTTGGCGCGTTTATATTTCTTCTCATAATGTAAAATTATACGGTTGCATAAACTGTTAAGAAATAGACTGTGCATAAACGGTTAAGAAAAAGACGGTGCATAAATGGTTAAGAACAGACCATCAAATTAGGAAAAATATTTAAATACAGTATAAAATATAAAATTATAAAAAGTATCAAAAATATAACAAAAATATAAAATAATCTCACCTTCCTTTGTGAACATTACTGTACTATGTTTTAGGTTCTTGTCTTTCTGGATCACATGATCATTTTGGGGTTGACAGAAAAAAAATATTTCATACTTCATAGCTCTATCTCTAATCCTTCTTGAGGAATTTCAATTTAAATATAGAACTGTTCAAGATTTCAATTTCTGAGAAGGGTTACAATTTTCTGTTTTATGCAAGTAAGTATCAGAAAACAAATTTTTATAATTCGGAAGACACTCCCATCTAAACACAAGTATCTATAGAACGGTTTCCTGCTTATTAAGTGCTTGTTACAGCTTATAATAATCCCGAAACCGGTCCATGGATATTGGTATCTGTAAAGGAAGTGTCTTCCGAATTTTGGTAACGACCCTTATAGGCAGGTTTTTTTGTTTATGATCAAGTTTTTAATCAATCAAGTCTTTATTTTCATTAATAGTAAGCACAATCAGTTTATTTATCCTTCATCAAGTACTAAATTGAAAACATGCAACGTTTTATTTTCGGGGTACTGTAATTTCAATGCACTATAATTACAGTACAATACTTAGGTCAATTGATTACAGTATTTAGGTCAATTGATTACAGTATTTAGGTCATTTGATTCTATACTATATAAACTGATTACAACATTGTGCCAATTTTTTAGGTCAATTGATTACACAATATTTCGGTTATTTGATTCTACACTATTTAAACTTATTTAACTTAATAAAAAATCTGATGTGGGCAACACATGACTTTTCTTATATAATGCAATGAATTTTCTAATTTTACAGTTAAAAAAATGTTACTCTTATGGTAGATACTTATATTCTTTCCAAGATATTTAATTTTCTTCAATTGCTCGGTATTTTCATTGATTTAGCGTCATTTTTATCAATTTGACGAGATTTTTGTTAATTTGGCAGCAATTAAAAATGTCGCTAAGTTGGCGACATTCCGCCAAATTTGTCGCAAAATTTCGCCAAACGTTATGGATGGAGAAATAAGTTATTCTTACTATTGGATAAATGACTATTGGCGTTCAAATACAAAAGCATTACTCAAAGTATCTTTTTTCATGAATGGAACTACGAGAATAATGTCACGAACCACGAGAATAATGTCACCAAATTTATCGCATGGTATTACATATGAAAAGTGAATATGTTTCTCAATAGGAAATATATTTTTTTTATTTTATATAACTTTTTGAAATTTTTTTTGTAAAATGTGCAATATCTCGAAAACGGTTCATGTTAGCGTTCTGAAATTTATGTCAATCGTTTTCTAATGAAAAATTACATAAGAAATGATGCCTATTTGCGCAACTTTATTAGCGGTTTTAATTTTTTGACGATTTTTTCAAAATTTCATTCGAAGATTTAGGGGGGTTCTGAACATTCGATTGCGTATAAAGGCATTAGGCTTCCAGTGCTTACGGATTGTGATTTTTGTACCAAATTTCTTTCTAATCGGTCCATTAGTTCGTCAGTTATCGTCTCCACAGACTCACTGACACACACACACACAGGAATCACTTCAAAAATGTTTGATTCGTGATCAGGAATGCTTGAAACGTGCTCTCCCGTCGAAAACTCGAATTCGAATTTTTAATCCCGTCACAATGCTTTCCTTATATATTATGTATATAAGGAAAGTAAAATTATATTCATTTCTTTAAATGTTTTGTCCTGACCCTCTTGCTGCAATTTAAAATCACAAATACACCTATTATTTTTAACAGAACTACAGTCTTGAATACGAATATTTAAAAGGTAAATATTCATGATAGTAATGCAATGTCTAAGTAGGTTGTTTGGAATCTTAATTTTTGAGTTACTAAATTTTTTCTATTATCCAGCATTAACGTTCAGCATTTACATTTAGAACTCTAGTCAAAGTCCACACACGTTCCTCATATTAAATTTATAACTGAATGGTCATTAAAACTCATTTAAAGAAGGTATTTGCTTTGTTGTGTTCGGACTTCCGCTTTACATTGAGAGATCGTTAACATAATTCAGTATAAAAGGAAGCCGTTGTATTTTATTCAAGGCACAATTATATTCAAACATCAAATTTCAAGTATAATGTACTCTATAAATGGCAATGTAGTTTCAAAAGATTCATTAAAGCTGAAGCAGGTAATCAGGAAATATTATGCTACAATTGTACAGATTTCGGCAGAAAATTTCAAATTATGAAAATCTGATAATATGTTTCTTAATATAACTTGGTAATAATACTTCTGCCCTTCGTTAGTGCCCTTCGTTAGACTTAATACAAACGCTTCAGTTTAAAATGTTCTACAGAATTACAAGGATAACTGCATAACCCGATATAAGCATTTTGTATGTTCTTTTTAAATATATGGCATATTTATTAATTTAAGTGTTTGTCTTCAAAATAAAATGATATTTTCCCTACATCAATATTTTATATGGATAGTTAGCAGATAGTATAGAAAGTAATTTATTATGTGTTATGTCCTTTTATTGATAGTAAGAAAATTTAGTTTATTTATCCTTTAATGTATCAAGTACTAAACTAAATAAGCGCAAAGTTATATTCTCAGGGCACTGTAATTACAACGCACTGTAATTAAAGTACACTGTAATTACAATGCACTTTCAAATTATGAAATCTGATGATATATTCCTTAATATAATTTAATAATTACAATGCACTGAGAAGAATATGTAGTACAAATTCTTAAAACAAGATATATGTAATGTCAATCTACAAGTTTTCTGTCACTTCTAGCGAAAAATATACATCGAAAAAATCAACTATAAATAAAGTTTGAATCAGCTTTAGAGTGTGGTGTAGCCTGTTTGAATATAATTTAGCTTGAACATTTATGTTTTGATCAACAAGTGTATTGTTGAATATGCATTATAATTATTAAAAAAAAACTAAAAGAACTCTATCATACTTGACAATGTGTTCAAATTATGATATCTTAAAAAGCAGTTTTATTTATCGAGGACAGTTTGTAATAGGACTCAAAATAGAATTTAGAATTTTCGGCTAGAAAAAAACCCTACATATATGTGTTCTAGAAGAGACATCTATCAGTATGTCTGCGGATATTTAGGAATATTAAACAAATTACTTTTATTAAAAAACGTACCGTTGTAAAAAATGAAAATAAAAATTTATTTAAATTGGATGTCTATTGTGCATTTATTTGCTTTTCCTATTTTTGTCACGTAGTCCAAATTATGTTACTAATTACTCATTTAATTATTATTCATTTTTATCGCCGCATTACTTTATGTACATGCCTGTACTTTACACAAATTTTTCGTACCGTTCATCGCCCAATATTTTAAATGAAATAACATTTTATGCAGGGTTCCAAAAAAAGTCTAAGCACATGCCTATGATTTTGAAAGAATATATCAACGAATGCACATGGTATGCTCTTATCAACAGTAAAGGGACCCATGCCAGATGGAATAAAATGGATTGCAGCGACACCTAGTTCATAATTTAAAAAGTTAGGAGAAAATCTACTCGAAAACAAAGCGAGACAGACGAAAATGTTCAATTCCAGAGTACTGACCATTGTTTAATTAGTAGGGATCAACTACACGAACGTATGAAACGCAGTTATGGAAAGGTATAAACACCTTTTAAATAGTTGAATTATCAAGACCTATAACAAACACCTCGACATCTGAAATTCTTGTGATAGTATGTGGTAATTTCTTTTCGAACTCAAAGTAAATAGCTGCTGATCGAGTGTATTTTCAGCAAACAGTACATCAAGGTAACCATATATGCAGAAATAACGTAAACACAAATAACATAGGTAATAATTTAAGCACATATAATTATATTATTTGCGCTTATATACTTTGCTCTATTTTTCCTTATCCTTTTCAAAATGTGTGTTTTATTTATTGAAACCGAAAATGTGCGTGTAAGTGCTGTTTAAAAAAACATCCATGGCTATGACAACAATTCGTCAATAAACCTAATATGCCCAAATAATTGTCTTCTTTAACATATTTGTATTCGAATCTTACTTATTAGGCAATGCTGTACAACTTTGTAATTGTACTTTTCGTTTATATCATTTTGTTGTCACATTCGTTACTTTAACTTTTTAATTTTCCACTAGCTGCGTTGTAATTTTTATTATTCAATTGAAAATGGTCACTTTACTATATATAGATTTAACGTGTACACATGTGGACTTCTATTTCCAAAGTTATTATGATGCTTAAGCACTTTCCTAGGAACCATCTATATAAGAACTTTAACAATATAATTAAATACTGGGCATCACATACTTCGACTCACTAGCATAATACCATGTACCACTAATACCCACTTCAAATTTCCTACATTAACCTAAACGTATCATTTCCCCAGCATTAATCATTGCTTTATGACAGGTGCCTACCCAGTGAGATGACATTTTCATTATACTGCTTAAACACTTTAAATAAAGCTCAAATAACAATTATATTTAAACTATTTTAAAGCTTGCTGTTTCTAAAATTTATGACAGAACATTTTACACAAATTATTTTTTCAATATCCAACTCATTTATATTTCGTTTCGATATTTATTAAAAAGTAGTAGACATCAAAATGTAATCAGGTAGCGTTAAATATGACTGTTATTAATCATTATTTAATACACTGCTGTCAAAATAAATATACACTTATAAATTATTTATAGGAAGCGTAGTTTCGTAAATGATGCTCTTGGAATGGTTTTATGTCTTAACTTATTCATATAATTAAAAACCAATTTTAGTGTGAAGCATGGTAATATTTTTATTTACGACTAGCACATACCCGTTCTTCGTACGGAGTATATAATATAAAGAAACATATAATTCGCAATTATGAGCAAATCCTGCTAAAATATTAAATTTATTGCTCCTAAAGAGAAGTTTAAGAATATCTGTTCTCACTATGAAACATTATCTTCATGGGAAGATCTGAAGAATAAAACATCCTGGCCCCTTTTGTAAGCAAATTTATATAAAAAAAAAGGGATTGAATCAATATATGCAAAATGAAAGCATTAAAACTGTATAGGACCCGTAATACTTATATACGCGAATATTAGAAGATATAACCTGTATTAGTACATTAGAAGATTACCCGTATTACAATATGAGTCTCAAAAATCTTTGCCAAAATAAAAGAGATGGCGTAATAAATTGAAAATATCAATAATCCCCGTAATCTTTATACCAGAAGGTCGTAATTAATTCCAATATATGCCAATATATATCAAAACATATGCCAATAAACCTGTACTACTTATATTCTCGTAGATTAGAAGCTATACCCGTGCAATTGTAGATGATTACTCGTACAACGTACACTATATGAGTTTAAACAATTTTTGTCATAATACAACAATAGCATAATACTTTGAAAATATCAATAATCCCTGAATCAATAATCCCCGAAAATATCAATAATAATAATGTTAAAACCTGAAGACCGTAATTAATATTATCCAGTCAAAAATGCTATAAGAAGATTCAAAACGTTTTTTTTCTAAAATATATTTTTATATCCATTTATTTATTACTAGCAGCATACCCGTTCTTCGTACGGAGTATATAATATAAAGAAACTTGAAATTCATAATCATGCCCAAATTCTTATAGTATACTAAATGACATGTTTAATCAAAATATTCTGTTAAAATATTTAATATAATGCTCCTAAAAAGAAGTTTAAGAATCTCTGTTCTCGCTATATAAAATTATCTTCATGGACATATCTGAAGAATAAAACATCTTGGACCTCTTATGTAAGCAAATATAAAAAAAATATGGAATTGAATCAATATATGCAAAATAAAAGCGTTAAAATTGTATGGGACCCGTACTAATTATATACGCGAATATTAGAAAATATAACCTGTATTAGTAGATTACATGTATAAATTGAAAATACCAATAAACCCGTAATCTTTAAATCTGAAGACAGTCATTTATTCCAATATATGTCAAAATTAAAGTGCTAAAATTATATGGGAAGATATACACGTACTACTTATAATGTCCGATTATTAGTAGAAGATTACCCGTTTTGCAATATGAGTCACAAATGTTTTTTGGTAAAATACAACAGACGACGTAATAAATTGAATATATAATTAATCCCCTTAATCTTCATACCAGAAGACTGTACTTGATTCCAATATATATGCCAATATATGTCAAAATATATGCCAATATACCTGTACTACTTATATTCTCGTAGGTTAGAAGATATACCCGTGCATTCCTAGAAGATTACTCGTACAACGTACAATATGCGTGTGTCAGCAATTTTTGCCGCAATAAAACAATGGCGTAATAACTTAAAAATATCAATAATCCCTGAATCAATAATTCCGGAAAATATCAATAATAATAATGTTTAAACCTGAAGAGTATAATTAATATTATCCAGTAAAAAATGAAATGGCAATGAAATTTATTTTATATACATATCTTCATTATTCAAATCGGAAAGGATTTAATAAAAATCGTCTGCCGCATAAACACATTGGATTTAAATCCGTTGCTAAGCGACATGATATCATTTGCTTCAAATAAATTGGTAGAAAAAATATCGTCTAAATAGTTATATTTCTATGGAACATGTGGCGACAGTTTCGTCAAATTAGCGATATTTTAAAAAATCGCCAAATTTATCGCCAAGTGGGACTGAAGAACTGACAGTTCCACTTTGCGACAAATTGACGAAATATCATCACAATACTATCCCGTAACAAAAAACAATTAATATCATTTATGTAGCGCAATTTTATCAATTTCAAGATATTTTTATATATTTGAAAACATTTTTATCAATTTGGTGACATTTTAAAAATTCGCTAAATGTATTACTAAGTAGGATGGTTGGTCTGACAGAGAAATGCTAACCAAACATCATTTCAGTACTCTCTTCTAACAAAACAAAAAAAAATTTCATTGATATGTAGAAGACCCAAGCCACACGACCAACCCGAAGGTTTATGGCAGCTGTTTGTGTGTCGTTTATATCAATTTGGCGACATTTCCGTCAATTTGGCAAAGTTTAAGAAAAGTTGTCAAATTAGCGATATCCCTCCAAATTCGTAGCTTTGAATTTGCAGATCTGAATGAAACATTCTTATCCCGTTTCAATATACTAAATGAAAACACTACAATTGTATTAGAAGATATACCCGCTCTACTCTTTTTCTGTTTCAACAATCGGCTATATGAATTTATTGGCTAAACACAATATATGAGTTTAGTAGCTAAATACGATATAAGCTTGAAAACTCTTTGCCAAAATAAATGAAATTGATGTACGCAGTCAGCAATTAATATAATTAAAAGAAAAATCAAACCGTCCATTCATAAGATATACTTTTATATCCATTTATCCATTTATTTATTATTTAAATCGAAAAAAAATAATAAAAACATTAACAAACACATTTAATTTAATTGCGATGCCGAGCAACATGATATATCCTCCTAAAATGTTAAAATTTACTAACCACTAACAGCACACCTGTTATTCGTACGGAGTGTATAATTTAAAGAAACTTAAAGTTCGCAATCATGTGCAAATTCTGTTAAAATATTAAATTTATTGCTCCTAAAGAGAAGTTTAAGAATATATGTTCTCACTATGCAAAATTATCTTCACGATCAGATCTGAAGAATAAAACACCCTGCCCCCTTTTGTAAGCAAATTTACAGAAGAAAAAATAGGAATTGAATGAATATATGCAACCCCGTACTAATTATATTGTCGCAGATCAGAAAATATGCCAATGTGTTAGTAGAAGATTACCCGTATTACAATATGCGTCTCAAAAATATTTGCCAAAATAAAAGAGATGACGTAATAAATTGAAAACATCAATAATATCCGTACTCTTTATACCAGAAGGTCGTAATTGATTCCAATATATGCCAATATATATCAAAACATATGTCAATATACCTGTACTACTTATATTCTCGTAGATTAAAAGATATACACGTGTATTTGTAGAAGATTCGTACAACATACAATATATGAGTTTAAACAATTTTTGTCATAATAAAATAATTGCATAATAACTTGAAAATATCAATAATCCTTGAATCAATAATCCCCGAAAATATAAATAATAATAATTGTTAAACCTGAAGACCGTAATTGATATTATCCAGTCAAAAATGCTATAAGAAAAATCAAATCGTTCTTTTCTAAAATATATTTTTATATCCATTTATTTATTATTCAAATCGAAAAAATAATTATTAAAATTAACAGACAGATTTAATTTAATTGCGTTTCTGAGTAACATGATATAAGATAGAATCTTATAACATGTTAAATATGTCATGTCTTATAACATAAACTGCGAAATTAAATAACGATTTTGATTTCTCTATACTTCTCATTGTTCCGTAAAAGCTTGTTTTAAATAAACCATGAACCATGGAGATAGATTTCCCCTTTAAATCATGTTTCAAACAATTCATGTTTTCAGAAAGTGACTAATTAACGCAAAAAATCTCCCATCAAACTCAGAGATTAAATTTTAATTCACTTTCAAACGATTTTCAAGCTTTCCGTTTGGATAAACCACGGAGTTAGGGAGTAGAACTCCTAGGAAAAAGTTCCGTTTTTCATTAATATCTCGACAACCCCAGGTCTTAGAAACTCGAAACTTGGACAAAATTTATGGGGGGATATTTCAAGGCTATTCACCAAATTTCATTAAATTCAGTTTAGCCGTTTTTCCGTGATGATGAGACAAACGAAAATTTCGTTTTTTACTAATATCTCGAGAACCACTGGTCGTAGACACTCAAAACACAGATATAATTTTAAGTGGGGCTATTTCTGGGCTACCCACAAAATTTCATCAAATTCGGTTCAGCCGTTCTCCCGTGATGGTGTGACAAACAGACAGACAGACAGACAGACAGACAGACAGACAGACAGACAGACAGACAGACAGACAGATTTTCATTTTTATTTATATAGATTCAAATCGAAAAAATAATAATTAAAATTAACAGACAGATTTAATTTAATTGCGATTCTGAGCAACATTATCCAAGATAGAATCTTCCTCATAAACTGCAAAATTAAATAACCATTTTGATTTCTTTATATTTTTCATTGTTAAGAAAAAGCTTGTGAAATATAAACCATGGAGATAAATTTACCATTAAAATCATGTTTCAAACAATTAATGTTTACAGAAAGTGACTAATTGGCGCAAAAAATTTCTCATCAAACTCAGAGATAAAGTTTTAATTCACTTTCAAACGATTTTCAAGCTTTTCGTGTGATTAAACCACGGAGTTAGAGTAGAACTCCTAGAAAAAAGTTCCGTTTTTCATTAATATCTCGACAACCTCTGGTCTTAGATACTCGAAACTTGGGCTAAATTTATGGAGAGCTATTTTAAGACGACCCACAAAATTTCATCAAATTCGGTTCAGTAGTTCTTCCGTGATGATGAGACAAACGGAAATTTTGTATTTTACTAATATCTCGAGAACCACTGATCGTAAAAACTCCAAACATGGACTACATTTTAAGTGGGACTATTTCCAGGCTACACGCAGGATTTCATGAAATTCGGTTCGGCCGTTCTCCCGTGATGACGCGACAAACAGACAGACAGGCAGACAGATTTTCAATTTTATTTATATAGATAAATGTAGCGTATTCCATAAAACTGGTGGTTTTAGGTAATTTATAAAGGAATACACTGTTACGAAATGTATCCTCTAGAATCGTGGGTGTATATACAGGATACAAGAACGAGTCCAAGTTTCTGGATAAATTGCTTTTATCCGCAAGCACAAAGTAAACAGGAACAGTACACAGAAAAACAACTCATAAATGCTTCACTAATTTCACAGTATAAGCGGTATAATTCTCAAAACGTTGACGAAAGTAATTCACAAAATAGCAGCTACTATTTTCAAAACACTGACAAAAATCACAGTCCTATGTAGCTTGTGCCACGTTTATTCATCAACTCCAAACTGAACTCCAACGGTGTGATGAGTCATTTTAATAGTCTCTCTGTAGAAACTTCTGGAAATCATTCTGTAGATATTTCCAGAATTATCTAATATCTCGTAGAATATTTGGCGATGGTTCTCGGATAAGTTTCGGAAAGTCGCCAAATATCGCCAAATTGGCGATAATTCGCTAAATCTGGAAAATCTTCTTCCTACTCGAAATTCTGGCAACCATAACGTGACGTCAGAAAAAAAATTCGTTTCTCTGTCTTCTCGAGATAACACCCCGATGACACCGTTTGGTCTGCGATAGAGACAGAAGACAAGACGGGGAACGTCCATGAGAGAATATTATAGGTTCGTAACAATATTTATAAAATAGTTTAAAATAGACAAACACATAAATGTAAATTTGTTAGCAGAAACAACAAGCACACAACTATAATAGAAGGTATCTATTTCACTTCTTTAAGAAGTGCAAAACTTAAAAAGGCCAGAGCGCTTTCGAGCGTAAATACGATCTTCATCAGTGGCTACATGGAAAAATCTGATGTGGGCAACACATGACTTTCCTTATATAATGCAATGGATTTACTACTTTTAAAGTAAAAAAAATGGGTTTTTCTTATAGTAGATCCATATTCTTTCCAAGATATTGAATTTTCGACAATGAGTCGTCATTTTCATTGATTTAGCGTCATTTTAATCCATTTGGCAAGATTTTCGTTAATTTGGAAACATTTCAAAAAGTCGCCAAGTTGGCGACATTCTGCCAAATTCGTCGCCGAAATCTCGCCAAGTTTTACTGACGGAGAAATAAGTTATTCTTATAACAGATAAATATTGGCGTTCAAATACAAAAGTATTACTCGAAGTATATTTTCTCATGAATGGAACGAGCTAGATCCACGAGAATGATGTCACCCAATTTATCGCATGGTATTTCATATGAAAAGTGAACATGTTTCTCAATAGGAAATATATTTTTTTTATTTTATATGACTTTTTGATAATTTTTTCGAAAAATGTGAAATATCTCGAGAACGCTTCATGTAAGCGGTCTAAATTTTATGTTAATCGTTTTCTAATGAAAAATTACATAAGAAATGTCTATTTGCGTAACTTTATTAGCGGTTTTGATTTTTTGACGATTTTTTCAAAATTTCACTCGAAAATTTAGGCGGGTTTTGAACATTCGATTACGTTTAAAAACAATAGGCTTCCAGTGTTTACGGATTGTGATTTTTGTACCAAATTTCGTTTGAATCGGTCCATTCGTTCGTCAGTTATCGTCTCCACAGACCAACTGACACACACACACACATACTTTCACACACACACACACACGCACACACACACGCACACACACACACAGACATCACTTCAAAAATGTTTGATTCGTGATCAGGGATGCTTGAAACGTGCTCTCCCGTCGAAAACTCGATTTCGAATTTTCGACACCGCCACAATACTTTCCTTATACATTATGTATATAAGGAAAGTAATAGGAATGATCGTTCATATATAGACCAGAAAAGGTGACAAATTTGCATAAATACAATTATCAATCTAAGGAGAATACAAAAATGCAAAACATTTTGCATAGATTCAAAAAATCGAGCATAAATCACGAAAAGAACAGTAAAAATTTACAATTTTATTACAGAATTTTCAAATTCAAAAAATTTTTAAAAATGGGCCAGTCAGGCCCAATCCCCGAGAGGATGACGTCAAAGATAACCATGAAGAGACTTGAATTGCATGGAGTCGAGAATGAGTCGCCAAGCATAACTTAAAATCTGAACGGGGTCAAAATTACAAATCGACTCGCGGTAAACATAAATAAAGAGGGACTCAAAAAGGAGAATATTGGAGGAGAGTAAATTTGTTATTTTCTTATAGGAATGGTTTTTACATATTATTTGAAATAATCAAAGACGTAAAAAACGGTACAAAAATTTCTATTTCTGATTTATCTGTTGGAGTGTTGTCATATATATTTGCCATTATATAACAGAAGCTCGTGACTTTTTTTATCTTTATTTAGTAATAATATTTACCCGTAGACGCCAACTATAAAAAAATCCAAGAATGTAGCAAAACCTGTTCTGGGGACAAAATGAACTCTCGTTAGAAGATCAATTCTTTTAACTTAATCATTTTTGATAAAAGTATCCATTTCAATGGTTTAAATGATTGGTATTATTTATTCTTTTTAAATACTGTAACAATATTCTTTGATAAAAAGTTATTACGTATATAGTTAATAGCGTATGTACCAAATCATTTATTCTTCTGTATTATGTATCACCCCTTTAAGTTGCACTAAATTAACGGGCTAGTGAAACTTCACTTCACCTTAATAATACACGAGTTCAAAAATGTTTATATACAAATTAGCATGCCTCTGTAACCTATTTATTTCAGTTGGAAGTTGGTTATAATTAGAAGATTATTTGAACAGAGGAAATTTGTATTGAAGAGGTATTAGAAGTCGAGAAGCATTTTAGCAGTGAAAGCATTTTAGCTGTGAAATGTAGAAGTGGATACTACACTGAAACATCAACGTAGCTGGTGGATGTTTGAGAATAGAGTTCAGATTGTATACATTTCTCCCAGTTCGGTTCATCTTTAACGAATCTGCACAATTGTAAGACATGTTTATTATTCAGTGTGGTATTCACTTCTAAACGCAAAGTTTATCAATCGAACATTGAGAAGAAAAAATATATTTGCTTTAAGACATGTGATGATATGTGATAGACTTGGTAGCAAAGAGTTATGTTTGATTGGATTTGTAGTATGTTCTTGAGTCTGAGCTATAATGTGTAATAGTAATGGTGAACTCATATAATAACGATGATTATTGATGTCAGTGCTATTACATATATGTAACAACAGTGGAGGTATGGGACTGATTGTCCACTTTCGAGAAGGTATTGTGGCAGTTCATTTTGTGCGAAAATTTCGAAAATAAATAAATTATCTCCAAATTAGTATTTAAAATTTAGTGTTGCATTACTTCTCCCAGTCAACATAGGACGATGCTGCTTATCAATTGATAAGTTGACTAAAATGCCAATAGGATGATATTAGTAATGGATAAGAAACATAATATTCATTAAACTTACCTTCGAAATTTAGCTTACATATATTTATGGCATAACGTTAATCATGGTTAATACTATAGACTATTTCATAGTTATCTTAAATGTCTTTAATCAAGTTATGAAATGGCTTTAATTAGTTAGAAACTCTTCCTTCCAGGTCGTTCCCTATCAGGGTCTTAATGGTTGATTGTGCGGACCGTACACAACACTATGTACAGATAATTGCTATCTAATTACGACGAGACCTTGGAGGCAACGTAGTGTCGTTTTTAGTGCTTTTTCAATACAGCAATCATTGAGAAAGGTTTGCAGCTTTTTATTGTTACACAAATATTTTAAATGAATCCAATCGCCACGCTTCACATGTCATATTTTGTAATATCGTCTATAAATATATTCGGCCATATGCATCAATAAATAAATTGGAATTACAATTTTTCATACAATTAACCCCTATTTTACCTCTTTTCAATTCCTATATTATCTGTTATTCATTCTCTTAACGTGGCCTAATATAAACACTAGCACAGTATTGTAATAAAGTATGAGGATCAAGTAATTAATATCGAAATAAAGTGGTATATTGAATGCAATATAAAAGTACAATGAAAAGTGTATATATGCTTATGCTTATTCAACTTTGGATAATTGGAATATGACATTGTTTGCTTTTTCTTGCGTTTTTCCTAGAGTATACCGCAGGAAATATAAACTTAAGGCGCGTTCAATAAAGGACTTTACTTGTAGATTAGCAAATTTAGATAATGTGAGAAAGCAAAAATCAACACATAAAATAATGAGAATGAAACATACCTCATATCCTTATTGCAGCATCTAGTATACTAGTCCGGTTTTGCTCTTGGTAAAGCTAATAAAATAAAAAAAAATGGCAAAAACGGGTATAATTAACATTATATGATTTCAACAGAATTTCATGAATCAGAAAATAAAAAATCTAAACTGAGCAGCAGATGACTTTCCATGTAGATGTATATTCAGGTCCTTTTTATTTCTTCAATAATTTATTACATTGAGTTTAATTGCAAAATAACAACCACAATTATTTAAAATTACACTGAATTTGCACTTTTAATTCAACTTTCGTTCTCATTTGGTAGCTGAAGTTATTTTCAAAGATGGCGTAACGAAAATGCGAAAAAACTAAAATATATCAAGAACGGCTAAACCTAGTGTAATATGGTTGCTCTTATTATTTTTATTGTAAAAAATTTATATAGAAAACAAGCACGTAATATATGTTAGCATACGTAGTTTTTTATTTTAGAGTTTGACGGTTTTTCGGGCCAATTTTGGAAAAAAGGCAGATTTTTTTTCCGAATCGTACCAAAATATAATTAGCATCAGAGTAGCCTACAAGTGACTTATCTACCAAATTTTGTAAAATTTGATTTATTAGTTTTTTATCTAAAGTGGATACAGGCAATTTTTTGCAGGTCATTTTGCAAAACAAAGCGGGTTGTTTTTTGTCCCGAATCAGACCAAAAACTAATTAGCACCAGAGTCACCCACAAGTAACTTACCTACCAAATTTTATGAAATTCGGTTAATTAGTTTTTGAGTTAGAGTGGATACAAATACATTTCACAGACAGACAGACAAACAGATACACTAACAGACTGACAGATACACTGACAGACTGACAGATACACTGACAGACAGACACACACACAGATAGTAATAACATATAAAAATAGATTTTTTGTATTCTAGAGGTCCCAAAACGTGTAGATCAGTCGAAAACTTGAGTTGCGATTTTCGGTATGATTCCAATACTGTACCTATACATTACCATGTATTGCAGGGAAAATAAAAATCTGATGTGGGCAGCACATGACTTTCCCTGCAGACTTATATTCACGTTCTATTTATTTAAATTAAATTTAATTCATTTTTAATTCAATTTTCGTTCTCATTTGAAAACTGGACTTATTTTCAAAAATGATGTAGGAAAAATACGAAAAACTAAAATATCTCGAGAACGGCTAGTCCTAGTGTAATGGGGTTGGTCTTATTCTTTTCTTCGCTAAAAATTACGTATTAAACAAGCATTTAATGGCTATATTTGAGCATACGTAGTTCTTAAATTTAGATTTTGATGATTTTTGCGGGCCATTTTGCAAAAAAAGGCAGGTTATTTTTTTCGAATTATACCAAAATCTAATCAGCACCAGGGTGACCTACAAGCGACTTATCTACCAAATTTTGTGAAATTCGGTCCATTAGTTTTACAGCTAGAGTGGATACAAACTTTTGCGGGCCACTTCGCAAAAAAAGGCGGGTTCTTTTATTCCGACTCGTACCCAAAACTAATCAGCACTAGCCCCACCCACAAGTGACTTACTTACAAAATTTAGTGAAATTCGGTCCATTCGTTTTTTAGTTAGAGTGGATACAAAATCTGCACAGACAGACACACAGACAGACAGACACACAGACACACAGACAGACACACAGACACACACACAGACGTCACGCTAAAAATGGTTTTTTCGTATTCTAGAGGTCTCGAAACGTGTAGATCCGTCGAAAACTCGAGTTGCGATTTTCGGCATGATTCTAATACTTTCCCTATACATTACCATGTATTGCAGGGAAAGTAAAATTGTGTTCTAAAATTTTATAAATTGCTTACACTTTTTTGGGCTTATATGCATTAAAGTAGGGTATATGTTGATACAAATTAATGTTTACAATTGGGTATATTAGTGAGAGGAATACTTGAATGTAGATTATCATTTCAGATACTTTTGTTCAATGCTGGATTTTATGAAGTCAAAAAACTAGTATCTGAATTTGACTAACATGGTTCTTCACAACATCTGTTTTAAACAACGAAACGCAAGTTCGATGAACAACGAAATGCACAAGTTTGGAACATCTGTGGTGGTTAGTTTCATGAAATTGGAATCATCTATGAGAATAACTGAAGTCGAATTCGTGGTTTGACGAACTCTGTTATTCAAAACAAAGGTTCACAAAATGGAGAACATGTGCAAACAGGGACGTAAGTACCGGAGGGGTGTGGGGGGGTGTCACACCCCCCTGACTCAAAAAAGTCGGAAAATTTGGCAATCACTCGGAAAAAAAATCGGAATAAGTGTAAGTTTTGTTCACCATAAATTTCAAAAACTTATATTTTACTTCTTACACATAGAACACGCCTAAGAGGGACATTCCCATGGCTGGGATTGCAATCCTATTGCAGAGTCTGTTTATATGTTTTAATAGCTTAATTAGCTTAATTTTTCTGCATATGAAAGCAGATATTTGCAATGGTAGAAAAAACCGGCTTTGTGTCCCAATTTTGCTAAGCTCTATAGATACAGATAAATACTCTTCAGATAAATTCTCTCCTATCAAGCAGCCAAAATCACATTCTAGAATTTTAGCTTGGGCTACTTTAAGCTGTAATGTAGCACTTCATATTTAAAGGGACGATTTTTAAAACTAGGATCGTACTACCATTGCAGAAAACACCCTCTAACAATATCAACCACAACAGCAAGCATATTACACATAGCAAGAGATGTTTATTGCAAGCAAAGATGACATATAGCAAGTTTTCTTGCTATATGTCATCTTTGTCCGAAGAATACAATATTTTTCCATACGAAATAATACTACGAAAATCTTAAATTTCGAGAAATTTCAGTTTAATCCCACAATTGACAAAAATTCTTTTTATTTCTATTTTTGTATGTAATATATGTGTAAAGGACTCGTCCTTTGCGCATATGTTACACCTTTTCCTAAGTCAAATCAGCGTGCGACTGTCGATCTGAATATCCATTTTCGTATTGTTTTGCTTTTATTTTCTTTACCCAGGCTAGCATCATGTGTGGTTGTTTATTGAAACTGGAGCTATAGTTCACAAGGTGCACTGAAAATTCGTAACTGGGTCTTTTTCGATCCCCTATCATTTCATCTAAACTGCGAGGTTTTCGGTACCATTGTATAGAGCTCACTATTTTAGTCGGGATCGAACAGCGGTTTTTCGAACTGACCACTCAATTCTCTAACCGCTGAGCTATTGGTGCGATTTGAACTTCTTATTGTCGAAGTGGACCATGCAACGTTTTATAAAGTAAGGTATCACTGTTCCACACGGGGATCAAATCCCATCTATTCAAACTGAGCCGATTTAGAGCTCGATTAACTCACCAAATTAGGGAAAACACAACCCAAATTGAAGGCTCCAGTTTGATCTCCTGAACGTAGCCCAAAGAAAATATATATTTTCATTGTTCAGCTACTGGGACAAAATTGTAACTTTTACTCGTCAAACTGGTTGGCCCTATAATTACAGTGTCTCACTATCCTAGCTGAAGATCTAACCGCGATATTTAGAGTTAGCCGGCTGATGCTTTAACTGTTCAGTTACTGGGACAAAATTCCAACTTCTTCTCGTCAAAGTGTTTGACCCTATAATTAAATTTTGTAACTATCCTAGGCGATGATCAAAGCGCGGTATTTAGAGTTAGCCAGCTGATCCATTAACTGTTCATACACAAGGATAAAATTCCAGAATGTTCTCGCCAAAGTGGTCGACCCTTTAATTATATTATAAAGGTTTCGTTATCCCAGCTGGGTATCAAATCGCGGCATTTGGAGTTAACCAGCCGATGGCCTAACTGTTCAGAAACTGGGAGAAGATTCGAACTTCTTCTCATCGAAGTGAGCAACTTAAATTCTATAATAGTATGCAAAGCCAGTCCATAAGTTCTTGTCGCTGCACTAGAATCGGATTATTAAACTATTTATCCACATCTTGTATTTCGTTCAAATCCAGATATCTACAGATTTAAGCAGTGTTTGAAAGAAAACATGATTTACAACAGAAATACAAAGTGCGAAACTGAAGTAATTTTTTCTTTATTTAATTTTTTATTGGTGAAATGAATTTCAGAAATAAATTTCATAAAAAAAAATTATTTCAGAAATTAATTAAAGAAATTAATTTCAGAAATTAATTTCCATGGCAACTTCCACTACTCCTTATTTAACATTTATCAGTTTATGAAAGACAATATTATATGCATTTACAAATTTACTAAATATTTGAACATTTTTCCTCGTCATTAAATGTCAAATCCATCAAAACAAGCAAACATGTTTTTCGTTTAGAGCTCCTATCTTTATAAATCATCCGCTAAGTCAAGACACATAATCTTAGCTTTCACTTCATATTTCATCTGACAATTTCATTATGTTAAAAGCTCTTTTAACAGAAAATCAATGCAAAACATCTCAGAAAATTTCATATACGGATGAAAAATTGTTTGTAGATGTTAGCTTCATAAATAAATCAACAGTGAAGATTTAGGATATAAAGATCCAATCATCAAGAAGCTGTCGCAAATTTAATTAATAGTTGAAAGAATACAAAATAAATAAAAATTTATTTATTTTACATTTACAAAACTATTTAAGGTGGATTATTTAGATATAACTCTTAATAAAAATAATAGAATCTGTAGAACAATTTAGAGCTTTTAAGCTCTCTTCAACCCTGCATAGACAACGGATATCATAATGCTCCAAATAAGCGTTGTAATGAAAAATATGTAATTGTATTTTCCTATGAAAATTTCTTTTAAAAAGTAAAGTCTTAAAAGTAGTGTCATGAAGTACTGTCTTGAAAAGTAGTGTCATGAAAATATTAAATTTCAGCGTAACAATATCATTGGATTTGAATTACAAAGCTCATTTAAATATTTTTTTATATTTTAGAATAGTTTATATGCAAATTATGTATATTTCAGGACTATATCATTCCAAAATCATTTAATATTTTAAATTTTATCAAACAAAATATACAGTTTTAAATTGTTATACACTAAAAATTAAACTATTATATGCATTTATTGATACGTATCAAAAACTTACATTTGCAGAAACTTTTATGAACACAAAGCGTACTATATTTTAGGCAATATGATAAAAATAAATAGATTATAAAAAATGTCTCTATATGATCTATATATTATGTAATTAAAATTCTCTACGTAAAATGCATATTAGTTTTAGCTTAAGCAAATGTCTGATAAATTATTCAAGAAGTCTACTATAATGCTTTATGCCATTTCATAGCGGTGGTTTAGTTAAATAAAGCAAAAACATTTTAGCGTGATGAATATAAATCTAGCAAATAAATCTAGGCTGTGGCCCAATACGGATTTCAAAATGATTCGGGAATATTTTGTTTTTTGCATTTCAATGTGTCTATTTTGTCAAATGTTAAACGAGCATGATAGTTTTTGTAAATTAATTTAAAATAAGAATTGTGATTTTCTATTCTTTATTCGTGAGGATAATTTTGAATACCGTTCATATGAATTCAGATTTTTAAAATTCATATGAATATATTTTATAAATATTATGTTATTATAATATTTTATTTATTTTTTATTTAGTTTATGTTTCATTTATTTTATTTATTTATTTTATGCATTTTATTTATTTTATTTACTTTATTAATTTTGTTTATTTTATTTATTTAATTATTTTAATAATGTTTCATAAAATCCTATAGATGAAAATTACGGTCATATTTTACAAAATAATTAAAACTAAATATTTTATGAGAATGTTTGAAAACCAATTTCCATAATAATGACACATACACAAAAAAACGCATTGAGTTTAGCAAAATAATTTTGTCCACTTAGTATACTATGAGTTTTATGTGAAACTATATTATCCATATTTTAAATCAGTCACTCATAAACTTCATTATTTTTACTTATTTCATTATAATGCAGTACTGTCTAAATATACATATTATAGTTCTGCATTTATTCTGTTACAAGTACTATAGTTTATGCCAAGGAAAAACGACATTTACAGACAATCATTGTTACTAAAGATTTGTTATTTTACAAAAACTATGAAGACTTTGACGACAAATTAGACGAAATATCAGCACCTTGTCGAGTTTTAGAAACTTCTCGAACTTTACAGTTTGATTAAAAATTTCCCTAGTTATGCAATTTTGTCTTGTATTTTCTACAGATAGCATGATCATCGTTTAGTCAGAATGAGCTCGTGTGATACGAGTAACAGTTAATTGTGAATATACCATATTTTTTGAGAATATAAAATCGTCTCTTTTACGAGTTAGTTGAGTTTTTAATTGAGGTTTTATTGCATGTGAATGCTGTTTTATTATCTTGCAAAATAGTTAGCATGTTACTTATTTTATATTTTTCCTTTCTACACTTAATGGTGATTTAAGTAAAGAATTAACTATCCAAATATTCGGACACATCATTTTGTACTGAGAATCCTGATTCCAAAAACTACTTTACCTGAGGATATGTGGTAACAGTATTACAGCAGCAAATACATTAACGTTGTTTCCGATTTAAAATGTACACGTATGCTATTTACGCATATTTTCCTCCAAAAAATACTTTAAATTATTTAGTTATTTCTCAATAAACGAATCTAATAAAATAATTTTTGATCTTGGTATGCAAAATTAACGGAAATAATTCGGCATGGAATTAAAAATGATGTTTCATTAATTTCAGTTTTCGAGTGTTTAATACAGTAATCTAAAAAACAAATCTCTCCTTTGCCTTGTTTATAAATAATTTACAAAAACGGCGAAGTGGGGTCTAAGTATAATAAAATGCGATGCTAAGATAAGAAGCCAAATGTATTCCGTGCCGTCTAGTATTGATTGTATCAATCAGTTATACAGAATCAAAAATATATGATTCCATCAAACATTTGCAAAAGTACAAGAGAAAACAATATAGTTAAATACGAATCAATTATATTTAGACAAAAACAAAAATAAGACAGGATTGTTATAATGCCAGTATATTTCCTATGGTAAAAAATATTGCTATATTTAAATAACAACCTATCAAAAGTTGTTGCCACAGAAAAAACTACTATTATATTTTACTGTGGCAGCAAATAATAAAAAAAAACAATCTGAAATGTATATACTGTCTATTCATTAAATTTTTTCAGTCATCTTTTTTTATTACTTACAACGTATAAATAAATTTTCTAATCGTCCTTTGTAAAAAAAACCATGTAAAAAATACAGCTCTATTTAAAAAAATATAATAAAGTTTCATATAATAGTAATAATAATAATAATAATAAATAGTAATGTAATGAAATAATAGAATAATAATAATAGTTATAATAATTTAATAATAGTATAATATAACATAATAATAATAATAATAACAATAATAGTTATAATAATACAATAATTTAATAATAATAACAATAATAAAGTTCGTAAATAACAATAAAGCTATGTAGTAAAATAATGTAATGATGTAATTTTCATTAAATAAAAAATTGACTCCTCAATGTTATTTCCATTTATAAATTCATTTTATGTTTTATTATGTTATAGAATTTTATGTTCTTGCAAAACGATAC
The DNA here is from genome assembly GCA_951213105.1 of Amaurobius ferox. NCBI lineage: Eukaryota > Metazoa > Arthropoda > Arachnida > Araneae > Amaurobiidae > Amaurobius > Amaurobius ferox. The sequence goes on from OX578148.1 coordinate 118,149,871, forward strand.
ACTTTTTCTTAAATAAAAAATCGCCTTCTCAGCATTATTTCTATTTATGAATTCATTTAATATTTTATTATTAATATATCGACAACTTCCGGCCCAATATACTCGAAAGAGGAACAGTACAGCTAAATGCATTAAGAAATTTAAAAACAAAAAAGGTATAAAACTTGTATGCGGAACAAACAGTCAGAATAACAGACTGACTGTGGTTCAATTTTATAACATAGTGTACAGTAATATCTAATCCGTTAAAATATTATTCCTCTGAAAATATTAAATATGCTTTAGTGATTTTTTAACATAAAACACTGCAGTACCAATCATTAAAAATGTAGCATACATTCTCTACTGTTTGAAAACCAAACTAATGATTTCGGTACATACTCTGAAATTCAATTTTTGTAACAGCTGTGAAAGAATGGCACATGTTTGATGAGATTCGAACTTTTCTGATTGTTTTTCCGTGCCTGTTTGTTTCCGGAGAAACAAGCAATAAATTAAAAGAATGCTGGCATGTATATATTTTTCTGTTACTCTGTTGTTTAATTTCTTTTATATTTTCCAGTACTTTCTGAAACAGAACAAAGATGAAAATTAATAGATATAAGGTAGGGGGGGGATTAAATTACCGTCCAGTCACACTGAAGACGCTGGAGATTTTAATAAATATTTTAATAAATAGAAAAATTAGTAAACACTCGTATTCTAGTTGACAATGTACCTATTCAAAAATTATATTATATATCATTTAAGTAAAATTAGGCCTGAAACCGTTGGAGAATGATTAATATTATTAATAATTAATAGTACTCCAATTAATATTATTAATGAGGGGTAAAAATGTCAATTATCTTGAATGAAATTAAATTTCATGAGAGAAAGTCGTGATTATACAGAATGATAATGAAAAATTTCCGAGAGTCGTGTCTTGAAGCAGTGTAGTGAGGTGTTATTACCCTAACAGCATTTCTTTTTTTACAGTGACGTAAGATTTACGTCACACTGTGACGTCACAGGACATCGCAGTACGTCTCGGAAATGTCATATTGAGGTCACAGTGAAGTCATTTTGGTCATTTTCATGGTCGTTTGTGACGTCGCATATTAACTTGATTGTGACGTTACATTGCAATTGCCATTGTAATGTCGTCATATTGTTACGTGTTAATTAAATTGCGGGAACGTCACAGAATATAGTCCCAATGAAGTTACAAATTTACTAATACGTAACGTCGCATGGAAGTCACAAATATGATGTCACATTGTAACCCAGATGTCACGTGATTACAACGTCACTGTCACACATGTGACGATCTTTGCTGTGAGGGTAGTTTCCCTGCAATATATGGTAATGTATAGGAAAGTTATTGGAATTATGCCGAAAATCGCAACTCGAGTTTTTTATGGATCTACACGTTTGGAGACCTCTAGAACACGAAAAAACTATTTTTAGAGTGACGTATGTGTGTCTGTCTGTCCGTGTGTGTGTCTGTGTGTCTGTCTGTGTGTGTAATGTATGTATCCACTATAACTCAATAACAAATGGACCGAATTTCATAAAATTTGGTAGGTATGTCACTTGTGTATGACCCTGGTACTGATTAGTTTTTGGTACGATTCGGAAAAAAAGAACCCGCCTATTTTTGCGAAATGGCACTCAAAAATTGGCTGTATCTACTCTAGCTGAAAAACTAGTGGACCTAATTTCATAAAATTAGCTACATAAATTACTTGTGGGTTATCCTGGTGCTGATTATATTTTGGTATGATTCGGAAAAAAATAGCCTGCTTTCTTTTGCGAAATGGCACGCAAAAATCGTCAAAATCTGAAATAAAAGACTACGTATGCTCAAATATATCAATTAAACGCTTGTTTTAAGTGTAACTTTTGACCATGTAAAGAATAAAGATCAATCCCTTTACTCTAGGGCTAGACGTTCTCGAGATATTTTAGTTTTTTCACATTTTTACTACGCCGGTTTGGAGAATAAGTCTAGTTACTAAATAAAAACGAAAGCTGAATTAAAAGTGCAAATTTAGTGTCATTTCAATTAATTATGCGTGTTATTTAGTGCAATTAAACTCAATTTAACGAATTTTATTAATGAAAGAGAAAATGAGTTTGGGTCTGCAGCGAAAGTCATATGCTGCTTCCATCAGATTTTTACTCATGTGTATTTTTTTAAAATGTTTTGTAAAAAATGTAAAGGTTGTGACTATTTATTATTCGTTATAGATCGATGATTTACATCAATGCTTTCGCACATTTTACATTGTTAAAGGCTGATGTGTGTTGGTAAAAGTTTATGAGGCGATGATTCAAGGTATAAGAAAAATGTTTCAAAATTGTATTTTATATTTAATTTTATGGTTTATTTGTTTAGTTTTTGAAAATTAACTTAAATTTTGGATAAATCAATAGTATGTAGTTTATTTTGTCCACATAGGGTCTCAAATGGAAATGTTGTCGGAGATGAAACATTTCGATGCAACGTTGCTTTACTGTCGCTCCAACGGGAGAGCGTGTGATTGCAGCAACCGACCATCGCATACTGGCATATAGCACAGATGTCTATGGACATATGTCGCAAGTAGTATCTATACACCCGTACGAGCGCACATGTACTTTATACACTAAAAACCATATTTTATAGTTTATGTTTTATCTTTTTTATATAAAAAAAAAGGTATCGATCCATATTAATATTAAAAACATGATTTTATAGCTAAATAAGGCCTTTTTTACATTTAGACCGAATTTTAACTTTTTTTTTAAATAAATGCGTGAAAAAAAAGAGGACTTCCAAATGAATGGAAGTCCTCTAAGCTTTAAAATAAATGGGGGGACCGTTAGTCCCCCATGAGAAAATTACGGTATAAAAGTATTTATATGATAAAATCATTCAAAAATACATAAAATCATTAAAAAATGGGTATTTTTTAAAAAATCAAGAGAGTTTTAAGACTCATGTTTTTTAACCAAATCTTTGATCAAAATTAATATCTGTCATCTATAAATATCAAAGATAGGCTGCCCCATTATGGGGCTACCTCATACATAGGTAAATTACGGTGAAAATAAAAGGATGAAATTAAATAAATGCGTGAAAAAAAGAGGACTTCTAAAATGAATCCTCTAAATAAACTTTAAAATAATCCTAAAAAATAGGATTACACTCAAAATATATCGAAACGTAAATTACGGACGTGTTTTATAGAGTTATTTATGGACTTTTTTAAGATCATTACTTAAAAATGTTGTCCTATCTTGCGATATGGAATTCCTACATTATTTCAAAATCTTCTTAACATCAGGGGTAAATTTATTTTATCTTCATCATACCGTATTTCATTTATTCTAGGCAAAAATATTAATTCAGTTAGAGATGTAATATCGTTTTCTCTACAATATAATTTTTTTAAATTAGTTAAATTTTTTATTCCTTCAAGAGATGTAATATCGTTTTCACTATAAGATAGTATTTCTAAATTAGTTAAATTTTCTATTCCTTCAAGTGAAGTTAATCTATTATCATTACAACTTAATTCTTTTAAATTAGTTAAATTTTCTATTCCTTCAAGAGATTTTAATTTATTTCCCTCACAATCTAATACTTTTAAATTCGTTAAATTTTCTATACCTTCAGGAGATGTTAATTTATTTTTATTACAATTTAATGTTTCTAAATTCGTTAAATTTTCTATTCCTTCAAGAGATGTTAATTTATTTCCTCTACATTTTAATACTTTTAAATTCGTTAAATTTTCTATTCCATCAAGAGATTTTAATCTATTATCTTTACAATCTAATGTTTCTAAATTTATTAATTTTTTTATTTCATCAAGAGATGTTAATTTATATCCTACACAATATAATTCGTTTAAATTAGTTAAATTTTCTATACTTTCAAGAGATCCTATACAATTAAATAAAGAAATAGATTTCACTTCAGTAGGATTCTCTATATTTAAGAAAGACATAGTTTTTTTTCCATACCATTATTATATGTAACATTCATTTATATAGAAACATTTTTATTAAATATTTATTTATCATTAGTTAATTGTCTCAAAATATAAACACACTCTCTCAAGACTGATTTAACTTCATATATCTCTTCAATAATTTTCTCTTGGTAAGGTTCTATTTCGTGATGACCAAACTTTTTATTTAATTCACTCATTTGTATAGCTTGTACTTTTTTCCAATAAACATTAAAAAAGTGATCAGGTAATAGCTCAAATTTATATTTAATCAAATAACAAAAATCTAATTTATGCATAAATTCTTCTATAAAATTTTCACTAAATGTTTGATATCTAGTTATATACAACCAATTTAAATCATCTTTTAATACTCTCATGGTATCTTCTGTAAGATTTTGAAATATTGATACTTTATATAAATCTAAATTATCAGAAAATTTTACGATAAATTCGTTACTTAAAGTTTGATATTGAGATATGTTTACCCAATCTACTTTATCTTTACATTTTTCTATAAAATCTTCTGATAATTTTTGATATCTAGAAATTTTACACCAATCATCAGGTTGAGCAAATTCTTCAATAAAAGATTAAGAGTTTAAAATCTTAAAATTAAATAAATGAGTGCTTATTATCCACCTTATGATGATCTAATGAAAGAAGGACCTATTGGACCTCCAGGTATAGGTTTTAAATTAATGAATGATGGAAATTATGATATGGAAAATAGAATTTTAAAAAATTGTGAAAATCCTATAGATGATTTAGATTTAACCACTAAAAGTTTTGTTTTGAATAAAATAGAGAATAATCATCATGAATTGAGAGATCTTATAAAAACTAAATATGATGAGGATTTTTTAACCTTTACTGAAGAAACAGGTAAGAGAATAAAAGAATTAAATGATACAACTTTACATTCTTTAGAAGGAAAAGTTTTTGACGCAAAAGGAAAAAGATTAGGAAATGTAGCAGATCCTAAAGATGAAAAAAATGTTGTGAATAAAAGATATTTTGAAAAAAATTCGTTAATATTACAGAATGATAAATTTGATGCAAAAAATAAAATAATTACGAATGTTTCTGAACCTGAAAATGATAACGATGCTATCAATAAAATATATTTAGATAATAGAGATATCTGGGTTACTATACTAGATGATTTTCATACAGATGGGGATTATAAAAAAGTAAATTTCAATATGATGAGCTCAAAATTACTGGATCAAGAGATGCGATTATCTACCGATATGTATATGAAAATTTCCATATATATATATGATACAGTAGAAAGTGATAAAAGTCCACTGATATCTCTAGAAATCAATGGTAAGGAAATTTTAAATGTTAATAGAGATGTAGTAACCTGTTTTGCTTATGGTAAACGTAATGATATCATCACATTAAAGATAAAATGCGATGGTAACGCTTTAAAACCTTATATGCATATTGAAAAAATTTCTTTCTAATAAATGGATATTGATTGGAATAAATTTTCCAGAAATAATTTATCTGAAGATGTTATTAGAAATCTTAAAGATCATGTAAATTGGGATTTAGTTTTACAATATTCAACACTTTACTATATGACTTATCTTTGTAATGAATTGTATGATTTGTATATAAAATATGATCATAATAAAAAACTATTATCAGAAAGTTTTCATAGGTTGACTGAATTAATTGAAAAAGAAGAAAATGAAGATATTAAATTGAATGGATTAGGAGTTTTATATGTTATTTCAAAGAATTTATTCTATTGGTCATGAATTTATAAAAAATGTTTACTAAGACCTAAAATGTTTGAATTAAATGATTTATATCCTAGGATATAACTAAATATTGTTGTGATACCTTAAAGTTAGTTGAATCAATAAAATATAAAGGTATATTTAAGTATGAGAAAGCTTAATCAATATATGATTTTTTTAATATATTAGTTTAATTTTGTTTATAATAACACTATTAATGAACTTAGAAAAGTAGTAAAATTATTGAATATTAAACAACCTAAAGGCTGTAAGAAGGTTGATTTAATTAAATTATTAACTAAATATATCAGAAAAACAGGTGAATATAAACCTGTTTTAGTAGATTTATTAAATTTAGATTTGTCAGCATACTTGGAAAAAAAGAAAAAAATATTTATTGATAAACCTAAAAAACGTAAAAAAATTAAAAAGATTTTTGATTCTTTTAGTTTAAGATTTGATAAAAATGATTTTAAATCTGTCTTTCCTGAAGAAAATGTATTTACAGTAGAAGAAAATCTTGAAAAGTTATTTACAGAAGATAGAAAATGTCGTATATGTGGTAAATATTATGAAGATGAAGAAGAACATATAAAGAAAGACTTAATGATTAAAAGATCAAAACAAAAAAGAAAATGTATTATTTGCGGTATATATTATAAACATTTAGAAAATCACATATCAAGTCGAAAACATAAAAAAGCATTAGATGAAGGTAATGTAGAAATTAAGGAATATGAAACTGCTTATAAATCTAGATTAGGATCATACAGAATTAATAATTGTAATAATATTAAAATCCCTCTAGAATTTTTAGAAGAGAAAAGAAAGGTTGTAATAGAAAAAATAAAGGAAATTTTGAAAGAATTTAATGGTATAAAGGTAAATTTTAAATTGTTTTGTTTGTATAAATTAAATGAAGAAATTCAAGAATTTACATTCAAAACTGAGAATCAAATTATATTAAAATCTAATGATTTACATACTTTTTATGATTATGTTATTGACAACTTAATAAATGAATCTGATGATTTTATATCAAAAGGATCTGGTTGGAGTCTTGAAGAAATTAAATTTTTGGAATTGAGAATAAATAAGTATCAACTCTTGAGAGGATCAAGTTATATTGATTTACCTGAAAATATTAAATCTAAACAAGCTATAATAAATGTAAAAAATAAAAATAATAAATGTTTTATGTGGTCTATATTATCAGCAATTCATCCTGTAAAAAAAAGATCCTCAAAGAGTGTCAAAATATGAACAATATAAAGATGAATTAAATTTTAAAGGTATTGATTTTCCTGTTTCATTAGACAATATTAAGAAATTTGAAAAACTAAATAATATATCTGTAAATGTTTATAGTTATGATGGTTCAATTTATCCACTTAGAATAACTAACAATAAATTAGAAAAACATGTAAACTTGTTTTATATGAAAGATCATTATTGTTGGATTAAAAATATGAATAGTTTGATCAGATCACAAATTACTGATAATCAAATATTTTTATGTGATAGATGTTTAAATTATTTTTATTCTGAGGAAAGATTAAAGATACATGAGGAATACTGTAAAGATGCTGTTACAATTAATATGCCTAAAAAAGATGAAGTTATTCAATTTAAAAATCATGAAAGAAAAATGAGAGTACCATATACTATATATGCTGATTTTGAATCAGTTCAATAGACTGAGAGGTTATCCCAAGACGTTTAAATTAAATGATTTATATCCTGGGAAATATGATCTGATACCATTGAAAAAAATTAAAACTAAATATGGAGATACAGTAATCGCAAAGTTATATGTGATAGATGAAGAAAAAAATTATTATCTAGCGAATAAGCATGGAATACTTTCTGATGAATCAATATATAAAATCAATAAATGTAGATATATATTTAAGTATTTAGGTATGATTAATGATAAATATGAATATGTATTAGAGGAAGCATGATTTAACTGGTTTGATAAAAGCTTCCTAGATTATGAAGTATAATAAACTTTACATACCTTTTCATATAAAATTAATCCATTGTAAGATCATTCACCTTCATTTTAATTACATTAGTTTGATTTATAGTTTTTTCTAATTTCGATTTTCTACAGTTATAATCATCAATAGTTTCTTCAATAGAAATTAAATCATTACTTATTCTTTTTAATCTCTTTTTTAAATCTCTTCGTTTTTCATATGATTTACGTCTTTTACATTTATTAAATCTCTTTGAGCTAATGAGCCCCACAGTATTTTTTTCAATAGATTTAAAAAAATATTCGAATCGTGCATTTATTTTATTATCATCTGATTCCATTGGAGGAGAAAAGAATCAAGTCACACAGTGAACTGCTCTTATCAGTCAGAAAGTGGTGTTTGTTCTACTTCCCGATGTCAAATCTATGAAGCGAGGTCAAAAAATATTATTTTCCGGCCGTGTTAGAAAAAAAACATCACGAGCCAGGAAATGTTTAGATAATAAATGACCTCAGACTTTTTCAACCTCATTAAGACTGATATTTTTCAGATAGCACACAGTCGCTGGTTATTTATAAATGGATGAGTGTTTCGCGTGAATATGAGAAAGCATTTTTATAATTATTTACATCTAGGTTCTTTTATGGGGGGACCGTTAGTCCCCGCATTTATTTTAAAGGAAAGCATTCAGGAATAGAAAATTTAATAAATTTAGAATATTATCAAGATTTTATGAACTCTATAAAACACGTCCGTAAATTACGGACAGAAGGATTTTTTTGACGCCATTTAAAATAGCGTCTACAAATTCATTATATTTTTTTAATATCTTCATTATATACATTCAAATTTATAGGATCTCTTGGTTTTTAGAGGATTCATTTAGAAGTCCTCTTTTTTCACGCATTTTATTTAATTTCATCCTTTTCACCTATGTATGAGGTAGCCTCATAATGGGGCAGCCTATCTTTGATCTCTTTTTTCACGCATTTATCTAAAATTTGGTCTATATGTAAAAAAGGCCTTATTTAGATATAAAATTATGTTTTTAATATTAAAATGGATCGATACCTTTTTTTTTATATAAAAAAGATATAAAATAAGCTATAAAATATAGTTTTTAGTGTATAAAGTACATGTGCGCTCATACGGGTGTATAGATACTACTGTCGCATATCTAAAATGTAATTTTTTATACTTTTCTGCCGGAATTATTTTATAATATAGCTTGAAGGGTATGTATAATTATAAGAACTATTGCATATAAGGTTCTGTATTGATGTTGGCAGATATTTTTACGCATATCACGTCAACAACTCAATTGAAAAATTACGAAATTATATAATCTTCGTAGAAAGTCCTGTATCTTGTTCTTTGCCAATCTACAAAACTCAGGAAATTTCTAGAACTCAAAAAGAGTCGCCAGTTGGCGATCACTGAATTCCTCGCCAAGTAACCGAATGTGTCTACAAGGTCAAGCGAATCAGATCTTCACGTTATAAAAATGGTTTTCTGTTGCGCATTCATAACATTAAGATATCACTTCGGTCACATACTTCCGTTACAGTACCATCACTTTCCCTTAAGGACAGTGGAGAAATGTAGAAAGAAATACGAGTAAAAAGACACAGCCACTTTCCGGACGAAAGTTATTGAATTTTGAATATATTTGAATTCACAGTTAAAGGTAGAACAAAAACATAAAATTTTATAGCTGTAAGATATGGCCTTTCATGATGACAAAATTTGAAGATCCTACCTTGAAGACTTTATTTTTGACGGAATTTATATTTTGAGCATTGCGTAACTTTGAAAAGAAAAAAAAATGTTCCGACAAAAATAATATAAGTTCTCCAGAGCTAAGAATGTTCTTGTAACGGGAAGCCTTCTTGCATTTACTGATATCAGAATATCATTTGCAATGCAAAATAAATATTCCAATTAAATCGATTTATTATATTGTACTTCAAAGCTTGTAAAATTGTGACGATATGATTGATTTAAAAAGAGAATCGTTTTTAAACTTATTAGTTATAACGAAATATAACTTTCCGATTGTTAATTTACAATTAATTTTGGTGATACCTTCCTTGACCATCCAAAAGACCAATACATAAGCACAAAATTGAATTAAATCTGGAAAAAAGAAAATTGGCATAGCATTTTCAATTATATGTGTTTAAAGTCAGAAATTTTGTAAACGACATTAAAATAATTTTAATTTTTAGAGAGAGGCGCATTTACCCCGTAGACACCTCGGTTTCTATAACAGTTGCTTGTAGGATTATTATATAGGACAATGAATTATTAAATTTTTAAAATTAGAATTTTTATCATGTTCATGACCATCAAGAGCTATATTCATTCTACAGATTAAAAATTAAGTACAAGCGGTGCATGTAATGTAACAGCAACATTTCCTTTAAAATTAAAAAGTGAATTGTCAAGAAAATAATGTTGTAGAATTATTTACTCTCCAAATAAAAGTACAATAACCGACAAAGGAGAAATAACATTTTTCTGTAAACTGGCAATTGTGTATTTTATGAGTCTTTTAGAACATATAGCTAAAGGCGAACAACCATTGTTGTCAAGTTGAAAATTCCAAATAAGAAGTCAGTAATTTTCTTTAAAAGAATTCATTGTTTTTTTGTTTACTGTCGAGTTTAACATTCTGAAAGATTGGTTTCTATGCGAAGTGTGTCAAAGGAGTTTTCATTAATATTTATATTTAATAGAGTGGGGAGCTTTTCACTTACACATGTATAACAAATTTAATAATTTAATTTTTCCTGTAACATATAATAATTCTATACGAATGAGATATGGGATTTAAAATATTATTGAAATTTGAGATATTACAATGGTATCATGCAACGCATTGAAAAGTGCATAGCAATAAAAGTATGGAACTAGATAAACACATATTTTTATTGGCATCGAACATATCTCATAACTCTACGTTTCTACTTAATGACAGCATTTCTAAAATAATAATTCTGTACGAATGAAATATTTGGGAATTATAATATTATTAAAATGAGATATTAAATTACGATGGTATCAGGACAACGCATTGAATAGAGCATAGAGATAACAGTATAGAACTGGATAAACAATTTTCTTATCCACATTGAACATATCTGATAGCTACACGTTTCTACTTAATGACAACATTTCTAATATAATAATTATGTACGAATGAGAGATATTGGAATTATAATACTATTGAAATTTGAGATATTAAATTACGATACTATCAATACAACGCATTGAATAGAGATAAAACAATTTGTTTATCCAGTTCCAAATTGTTATCAACATTGAACGTATCTGATAATTCCACGCTTTCCTACAGACCGCATTTCTAAAACATTTAATTTTACGATTTGTAAATTTTTCGGACATTGCATCTCTCCTTACTTATCTGGATGAAACGCTCAAAAAGAAAGGTTTTTGATCGATAATACATAATACATCAAACAATTTTCGTGTGTCTGTATACTTTGCTTACACAAACATGCTACTACTCAACAATAGTGCTGAAAATGAATATATAAATTAATACATACTATTATGTCATGGAAAATTCTATAAATGGAATATTGATTACTTATTCGTAAAAAAACTCAATGTTTAAGAATTGAACAGTTAAAAATGTGTAGTTTTCAAGTACATAGGATTGAAGGAAACTAAAAATCGAGCTCAAATTATATGGAAATTTTGTACTAATCAGTATTCATTCAAATTTCCAGTCTGCAGCCTTCTTTTCAGAGTTCAAACAAAAATGCGGTGTAACAGACATCTCTTTTAATGAAATATAATTTTTTGTAATTTCAAACTGTATATGACAGATTTTTCTATTTCATTCAGTTTTTTGTTTTACACACCCTTTTTTGTAGAAAATAAAGATAGAATTCAGTGCTTCCAAATCTTAAAAATGGTCAAGCATTGTTTTCACAATTAAAACAAACATAGCCTAAATATAGAGATGTAATGCCTCTCAATTCACAATGCTCAAAAATCAGTTTAGCAACAACATCGTGCGTTCCGTGAAATAGTTATTGCAAGAAGTGTGATTTGACTAAACCTTTCGGATAAGACTGGTTTGATAGTAAATAAAAAGTGCTTAAATATACAGAAGAAAAGAAAGCTTTATTTGGTATGAAAAGGCTTGTATGGCTACAATAGCTATGAAGGGTTCGTATTTTTCAAATGATGTATTTCGTTACCATTAGCGGTATTGAATCATGAATCGCGTAGAGATATGGGACACTGCTCGTCATGCTTGATCGGTCTGTTGTAGAAGATTAGCTGTTGTTTGCGGTGGTTGCGCGATAACCCGTGAATGATAAGAAATACCATGTCTATACTATGCCATGTGTACCCATGTCTTTTAAAACATTTTCTACTGGATATAAATATGATAATCGGTTATATAGTTACTGGTTGTATGGATCGGTTGGATGGATTGTCCCGTACACCTCCTCGCTTCCATAAAAATTTGCAGTCAGAAGGATTCATTACCGAAGACGATTTAGCAACAGTTTGCAACAGCGTCATTCAGGAACGGGTCCAATGTAAAATCTGTCGACGATGAATAGCAGCCATAAGCAGCGCAATGGACGTTGCGCATGAAACCTTATTTTCGCAAGACATGGAACTCTAGAATGTTAACGGTTAAATAAATGCAGGTATCATCGTTTGTTTGCTGTTTGATGGAGTGGTTGTATAAGTGTCTAGTGACTTGTCAGCAAATGATATGCTCATCTAATTGACGAGACACCCTGTGAGCTCTAGTATCGAGTTTATGGATCTTTCCTTAATAATTTCTAGATACATCGTTGGACTGTAATCCTATACTTCCTTACAATTGTCCCCTATACTTCCGAGTAGTCCACTCATAGTATAGGGCCGTAAACACCAATCTTCAGTCTGACCAATTACCAGAAGACCGATTATTTACGAAGAAGGGCTGCCTCTAAGCATTTTGAACAACTTAATCATCCTTCAGAAACAATTGTATTTAAATTGTGTTTTTCAAAGAAATAGTTTTTAGATTGAAATGCATAAAGTATCTATATCACAACTTGCCAGATTTTAGATTATATCAACTACGTATTTTGCGGAATTGCATTATTACATTTTGGTATGCAAATGGTTAGACAAATCAAACAAAAAGCTTAATATTCTACAATTTCAATCACAGTCAGTGTATAAAAGAAACAGGCAATGGTAGCAAAATTCTGATATGCGCAAATTTAACTGATTTTATTAGAACTGATTAAAAACATATTTAAAGATAGCAAAAAAACTTATTGCAGTTTCTTTAAAATAACACCCGTTATCCACAAAATCAATATAAATAATTGTTTTGACTTTCTGCCTATGTAGAAGTTAAGTCATATATTTAACATAGCTATTTATTATAGTGAACTAATTTATTAGTAAAATAGAATATTCAGAATTACGCTTTTATCGAAACAAAACGTATTCATTTGAAGAATAAAAGAAATATACCACCTCGGTATGGGGAGACCTCTTAAATGAGTAAAGCCCCCATATCTTAGTATGGCAATAAGTATATGAATAGATTATTTTTTTACAATTTCCGAATAAGTCCTTATAAGACAGATTCTAGCAGAACACTAAATTTCGAAATTTTGGATAAAGTTAATCTTAATCTATACCCATTACCATACCGTTGATGAGTTAAATCACTCCTAAGAGTGCATGCCAGAGATGCTCTGGTTTCGTGAGATGTTCATATTTAATCTAAAATTAGGCCGTTTAAATTAAGACAATCTTTTTGCATGAAAAACACAATTTATTAAATATAAAATTAAATATTATTTCTTGAGTAAATATATATATTTTGGCAATTGCTAAAATTCTAATTAAAAATAATAACTTAAAATTCATTATTCTTATTCATTTTTTTATCAACATTAGCATCTTAGCTATCCATGTTAACATAAAGTGCAATATCACATATTATAAAATCAGGTCTTTTACTATTTATATACAATTCACATAATCATAATTCCACTTTCATTATCATTAATTCAAATATAGCAGTTCTTAATTTTAGAGTTACTTTTCCTTCTTTCTCTCTGTGAACCAGTTAATTAATTAAAATTACAATTCTATTTATGGCTTTAGTACATATGCATTTTAGGAATCATAGGAATACACTCACCCCACAGTCTGGATACTGTGCTATCTTTTTATCATACTACTCGCCATATAAATTTTAATTTGTAACTCATTCATAGTTCTTTAGAAAATATATAGTTCACATTCTCATCTGGAGTTCTTGCTATTCTATTACTTGTGAGTTCAATGCTTCTATCATTCACTGTCGGTCTAATAACTTTACAAGGTAGTTGGCCTTTCTTCCTTCGCAAAGTTGGTTTTAGTTGCGGAGCATTCTGAAATTCACTCTGTCAGGTTTCTCATCATCTGGTATGGGTTATCAGTATCTTTGTAGTTGTCAGAATATTCTACTTTCAGGATTTCATTCATCAGATGTGGCATTCTTGATTCGTTATTCAAAGTTCTATATCAGCAAATGTAAGTCGATGCATCACGCCATTAACCAATTTTGTAATCAATTAGGAAAACTAAAGTTCATACATATTTAGTGTTAACTAGAAATGCTGTCAATTAAGCCTTTGCTTCCATAAATTTTCTGTTGCATAAAATCAGAAAATAGGCAGTCTCTTCGTAATAATGCGAAAATATTGTTAAAAACAACATAGTTCAGTATTCGCTGCATTCTAATTCAGTACACGGCTTCCAGTCATTATGGTAACTGCAATACTGTTCGGAGCTAATCGTCTGCACCACCGCTTACTGCAAAATCAACAGGAGAAGTGAAGAGTCTCATTTTAGCGAGAAACAGAAATTGTAAGGTGAGGTCAGCGACGACCTCACCCCACTAATGTTTTTCATCAAGTTCTTCGTACGTAGCTTATTCGCCTTGTACTTGTACACAATCTTGCGGAAGAATATGGTAGTGCCCAGGCTACACTTTTCCACTCTTGCCGCTGTAACCTTCCGCCTCTCGTATCACTTCGTACCAGGCTCTACAAGTGTTTCCCCCTTTCACCCTTTCTCTGGGACACTAGGGAAAAATAAAAGAAGCGCTCTTAAAGTTCCGTTTGATGTCGGACGCCTTTCTTGCGAAAATGCCGGGAGAGTTGTAAATGGAAAACATCTCTCTTGCCTGATGTGTGGCATGGGATTTCAAAATGACATCTTAACTGGTCTTAAGACTTTTCTCTTTTGAAACGAAAATCCATTAAGTTGCACAGTCCCTTGGTAACTGTATGTCAAGCATTATATTTGTACCTGAGTGCCATTCATGTCTTAGCATCCATCATACTAAGTGACACTTTTATGGAAGTTTCCAGGTGTGCTTCTCACCTTTCGTGCAATACTATTGACCTTGCTTTCGTGAATGACCTTGCACCTGTTTGCTCGATCTCCTCTTTCGAGTTCCAAATTCATATTTCATATTTTAATATTTCTCAATTTTACCCAGATTCCCAAATATGCCATAACCACCATAATTCCACAAAGTATGTCCAGTATGCTTATCATACTGCGACACTCGGTTGTAAAACACAATCCAAAACTTATCAAACTTTCAGTGATTCTCAACATATATGGTAACCTACAGAATATACAACTTTATCGCACTGGACAGAGTTGTGTATACACATTCAAAAGTTACAGTCAAATTTTACATAGAAACTGGTCACACCAGTGTACAAGACTGAAATTACCAAACTGATCATTTACTAAAATAAGCATTGGAAATAATAATAGAATGTATAAAAATAGTATATAGATCTCGTGACGACAACTAAAGTAAATTTGTTATTTAATTATTTATTGAGAGGTCGCTAATCGTAAATTTATGTACATTGCATAAGTGATAACCCACCATAGTTAATTTAATATGTTGCCTGATGTTTCTTATGAAAAGCAATTTGATTAATAACCTAAAATTAATTTCACTTATCCAATAAATATACATGAAACAAAACGTTATTAATTATTATATTGAATATTAAATTTTAGAATAGTTTAAATTTAAATTAATTGTTATATTTACAATTTACAATGTTGTACAATATTATAGTTTCTTTGATTTAACTGATTCGGTAGTGATACAGTTTTCATTCTTTACTGAATTCTCGTCGAGTTGTAAAACTCTTCATATTAGGACAAGTATACAGGTAAACTTTTCATAAAAAGTTTACCTGTTTGCTCTGTTGAGTGCAGTAGATCATCTTGGGACATCCTTTACTAAAAGCACCTGTCTAACTGTATGATTGCAGATCTAAATTAAGTAAAAATACTTGAAATAATAAAGAAACATATATTTCGATTGGGTTTTTATACTTCCCACCAGTTTCTCTATGTGCAAAATTCCAACATAAACTACGGTCTACACCATTTCTTTTTATATTTCGCTATATTTTTTACATTTAGTACATTAACTACATTGATGCATACAATAATTTTATACATTAATTAAACAAATTAATGCATTGATTAATACAATAAATTAAAACATTAATTAAACAAATTAATTACATTACTTAATACAATAATTTAAAACATTAATTAAACTAATACAATGTACCGATTAATAGAATAATGTACTACAATTATTAAACAAATTTGATTAATACAATAATTTATTACATTCATTAAACAAATTTAATACATTAATTAATACAATAATTTAATACATTAAATAATGTACTAGATTTGTTTAATTAAAGTACTTACCAATTTTTATTCTTATAAATCTAGAGTACGGATATTTCATTGCAAAATAAAAGAATTTTAGTTTTTCAATATATGTATCATTTTTAAATGGCACAAAGAAGAATATAAATGATCTTGACATAAAAATGCATTTTCGTGTTAGAAAAGAAATACATTTATATATATGGTATTTAATTCGACAAGAAATGAAATTATTTATTTCAATCTCAGGGTTGCATTTTACTTATAATACTAATTTCATTTCAGCCAATTTTTCTAAATAAATATTAAATTACACAATGATAACAGAGAAAAAATCGAAAGCATTTCATGATTAGCTTCCTAGAGCAAATAAATGTTACAAATACTGAAATTTAATTTCGAGAACATCTGGGAAATGATTTGATGAGTTTAGTAATTTTTTTCTTGCTTTGCCTTACAATTTCTACTTGGCGAATTAAATCACCAAAATAAAGCAAGTTGAGGTATTTTGTAAGATATTTTGTCAAAACAATAGGTCAAAAGACTTTTTCTATGTATATATAGGAAATGGTTAGTAAGGTGATTATAGTACTTGCATTTACCCATTTTCTGGTTGTTTGAGAAATTTGAATTAAAATAAATAAGAACTTGTCGTCATTATGCAGTTTGACAGTAGTAACGCATAATTATCTTATCATATTCTCACGAGGGGTGATTAAAATATCATGACCAATGCTTGTTTGTTTGGATGTGTTGGGTATTTAAACTTTTTCGATGGCATTTTTAACATACTTCCCTATGTTCTAAAGATTTGAGATTTGGTACATAGCTGAGTCCAGTAGAACATTTAAATCTATTATAATGTGGAGCATCCTCAATTTTGCGACTTCATTTTATATATATATATATATATATATATAATACAGGGTGTCCGAAAAACATTGACCTCAGCTTTTATACCTTAAATATTGATCTTAGACATATATAATGAATTAGAAAGTTGCTTAAAAAAAGATACAGAATTTCATGAAATGGATTAAAATTGTCAAGGGAATTAAATTTTAAGAAATACAATGCAATTATAATAATTTATACGGCATCTGTTCAAAAACATTTCCAATGAGTAAAATATGCCCCATACACAAATAAGGTGATGTACGAAATTTCAGCATTTTATCATATAGTAAAGTCCCAGAGATATAAAAAGACAAAAATGATGACTTAAATCAATTTTCTGTGTATCGACATGGGCTGTCAGAAGCGAAAAATCATGTCGGCAGATCGCGTTTCAGTGGTCATACGCAAATTACAAAAGAAAACAATGATTATATAAATAAATAATAATTTTGATATTTATTGGTACAAAAGTATCTACACTGTATAGAAATAATAAATTTACACAAAGATTACAATGCGTGTTCAAAATGTTTTTTATCCATGCCAAAGATACATTAAAGAGGCATATATTATTTGCCTATGACGCATTTCTACGTTGCGTCATATGCACTCTTGCTGTAAACATTTACATTTTAATTTGTGATTAATTCATCACCAACTTTGTTTAAACATATCTATGGGACTTTTTATGATAAAATACTGAAATTTTGTACACCACCTTATTAGTGTATGGGCATATTTTACTCATTGGAAGTATTTTTGTACGAGGCCGAATAAAAATTTAAATCTTGTATTTCTTCAAATTTAATCCCCTGAAAATATTTATCGATTTCATAAAATTCGGCATCTTTTTTACGCAACTTTATAATTTAATATATGTGTCTACGATCAATATTTAAGGTATAAAATCTGAGGTCAATGTTTTTGGGATACCCCGTCAAGGGATATATATATATATATATATATATATATAATATATCAAATATCCCGTATATATATGTATATATATATATATATATATATATAATATATCAAATATCCCGTATATATATGTATATATATATATATATATATATATATATATATATATATATATAATTTATCAAACAATGGGTTTTTTACGGTGCATTCTTGGCATGCATTACAAGCCAATCATGGACCATAACTGGCCATTCTTGGGGGATGAGGGGGACTCGTAATACGGGAAAGGGAACTACTCAATTTTGATAAAAGGTTATATTGTCATCGTAAATGAGTATGTATGTAAAATTTCAAGACAATTAGCTTGGTTGAAGTGGGTCAAATATTTGACTGAAACAAACACAGGAACCAACCTAAATAAAACAGTGTAAATATAGAATTCAAATTTTTAAGAATATTAGTTTCGCAAGTTTCAAATACTAGTGATCAATAAAATTAAATAATACGATCATAAAACCAGATTTAATGCTGATTTAAAAAAAAACGAATATATACTATATCCAAATATACATTTTATTTTTTTTAAATGAAAGATGCTAACTTATATTTACTAAACACGTCAGATGCGAAGTTCATGCTATTTCAATTATATATAGATTTCTAGAAATTTGTATCTGCTATTGGTTTGGCGCGTAGAATTCGAGATGTTCTGCATACATTAACTTTTATGCTCAATGGAAAATCATTTTTCACATTTTTCGTAGACGCCGTGTTTTGAAATATGAGCTTTGAGCTTTTTTTATTCTATACATTTTGAAAATATGTTGAACACGTGAACGCAGAATTATATTAAACTTCTTCCTACATTTATATTTGAGTATATTTGAATTTAGTCGCATATTGAAAAGTAGGACAAAAATAAACACAAATATAATGTGGGCACATGACTTTTCCTACAGACAGACTCAAATTCGTTTTCCTTTTAATTCTTTAATAATTCATAAAATTGTGTTTAATTGCACAAATTGGCACGCATAATTATTTGAAATTACATCGAATTTGCAATTTTAATTCAATTTTCGTTCTTAGTTGGCAACTGGACTTTACAAACCGACGTAGAAAAAAAAATCTCGAGAAATACGTGTTCTAAAGTAATTGGGTTGGTCTAATACTTTTCATTGTAAAAAATTACGTATGAAACAATCATTTAATTGATATACATTTGTGCATACTGTGAGATCAGAAATAGATCTCACACTGTTATGGTGAGACAGTTTTATGTACATTATTAATTGTGTCTGAAACATCAGAAAATACCTCCAGTCTGAATGACGCCAAGGTTTATAGTGTGCTGATCCAAAAGTCAACCAAAATCATAAATTTAGGGGTGTCAAGACAGAAGGGGGTCGGGGGACCTTTGAGGAAATGTGAAGTAACGACATTGGATGAAAGGCTGACCAATGGAGAAGGTGCTTGTTGCATCACCCTGAATGCCGCAAATGAGAGCAAATAGGAAGTTGAAGGCTCAGACCGTCTTACTCATCCTAAGGACTTGCGCAACCATTTGGACGACCGGAGCAAAGGGGGAGTTGTTGTTGTTGAGACCCAGACCGTCCGACCTACCAGAAAGGTGTAAGGTAACTGTATGGACGGCCGGGAAGTGCCACCCAATTTAGACCGGAACCCAGTGGGGGAGGCATCCACAGGGACCGTACCCTCCTTCCCCTACCACCAACCTCTCGGAAGGACTTACGGACCCACATGTTTAACGTGATCGTACTCCGCATGAACACGGCGGAATTTGTGGCAGCGTGCAAATCTAGCGCGCAAACCACGGGGATACCGCACCCGAGATGGCCAACAGCACGCGGCGTTCCGAGGTGGTCACCCACCAAGTACTAACTGCGCCCGATGCTGCTTGACTTCGGTGATCTAACGAGAACCGGTGTTTTCAGCACGGTACGGCCGTTGGCCTGCAAAGGGGGAGTTGTTGTTGTTGTTGTTGAGACCCAGACTGTCCGACCTACCAGAAAGGTGTAAGGTAACCGTTTGGACGGCCGGGATACTGCAAAGGGGGAGTAACAGACCTGAGGCAAAATAGCCATAACCTATGACATTATGACGAGAACGAGGATGACACTTGATTAATATAGTACGACGACTTTGTGAGAATGGAGTTATGGAGTTAAAAGATTAACAGTTCGAGATTAAGACTTAAAACAACGACTAGATATGTGGAGCGAACAGACTAAGAGAGTGAAGTAAGTACGAGTGTTCTAGCCAGTAGTACAATATGATCGGTGAATTACGTGTAGACGAATTACACTGCGAGTTGACTCAAGTAATATGATCGGCGTGAGTTGATTCAAGCTTGGCTTGGCCACCAGCAAGTACTTGCTGGTGGTCAAGGCAAGTCAGCCTTGAAGTATGTGTTCCTCAAATATTTACAGGCCGTCAAGACATTTAAGGCATTTTAATACTGGTCTCACATGGTGTTTTTCCGCCGGAGTAATTAATAATATGAAACATTGTTGTAATTGAGTAATTAAGTATTATATGTTGTTAATAAATGTGTTATTGCTAAAGTTAAAATGGCGACATCAATTTAGTATTATATTAGTTAATATTCTTTTATAGAACTCGCTCGAAAGATAAACAATTGGAGAGTTATCAGCGGGAAACAATGCCATGTACAAAATAATAATATGTCCACTATGTACGATTTTACGGCCATGTTAAGAGATAGATAGATATGTTAATGATAAAGTAATATAAAATGACAACTTAAAGTTCCTTTTGTGTTTTCACGTACCACATATGCCTAGTCTTTTATTTTTTTTTTTTAGATTTTGCTAATTTTGGACGGCCATTTTTAAAAAGAGGCAGGTTCTTTTTTTTCCGAATCGTACCAAATTCTAATTAGCACCATCTACAAGCTATTTATCTACTAAATTTTGTGCAATTTGGTAAATTATTTTTGAGCTATAGTGGATATATGCAATTTTTGGTGGACATTTCGCATAAAAGGGCAAATTATTTTATACCGAAGCGCAAGAAAATTTAAATAGCTCCAGAGTGACATACCTATAAATTATTATAAAATTTGTTTAAATAGTTCTGGAGTGGGTACACACATTGCACAGACAGACATACACACAACCAGACACGCCACGCTAAAAATAGTTTTTTCGAGTTCTAAAGGTCCCCCAATATGTAGATCCGTCAAAATCTCGAGTTGCGATTTTCAACAAAATTCCAGTACTTTCCCTATACATTACTATGTATTGTGAAGAAAATAAAAAAAATACTAGTAATCTGAAATAAATACTGTGCCAAATTTGTTTTCCTCGCATACTAACGCCATTTCAGATTATGTAAGTATACAGAGACCTACGTAAATTTCTGGTGATGCAATGAGATTAGAAACAAATTGCCTTATCCTTAATTACATGAATCGTGCAGTGATATTAAGAGAAACTTTCAAGAGTCCCGCAGGCGTCACTTTGGTCCATGCTCCGATGCTTAATCAGACTTTTCGAAACTTGCTTGGGGGTATATTTTCACCACATCGTTCACATCCGTTTCCGTCTTGCATTTTGCATGTAATTAGCTATCAGCAATGTTTGTGGGAAATGATATATTTGCCATATATTTGTTTCCAGCAATTCCAATAAAAATATTTGCTGTAATAAATAATTTTAAAAAGATTAATAATTTCTAATAAAAATATAACGAGATTGTGAGGCTATACTGGATTCTCTAATACATTTAAATCCTTATTATTAAGAATCGCGTATATACTCAATATCAAAATGGAAAAAATAGTGTTGTATATTTTGTGTTGTTGTTCACAGATTATTCTTTTAAATATATTCTTGAAATATTTATTTAAACTTTCTTTTATAAGTTGGCAAAAACTTAAATAACGTCAATCAATTGATTGTATTTGGTTTCTAAGCAGGATTATAAAACAATTCTTATAAGAAAGTGTAAAACATTCAAGTTTTAGATCTGTGTAATAAGCCATTATGTGTTTATCGCTTACACTGGCCGGATGCTCACAGGAGGGGGGGGGGGGGTGACCGCAAACGTTTCATCGTCCATAAATTCGTCGTTTGGTATCAGGGTCAGAAGAAATAAACAGTAATATTAGTCATTCCAAGCTGTATAATTTTAAAAAATATCATCAAATTTTACGAAACTGGAATTTGTATACTGTAAGATAACAACTTTGTTTAATTGCCTTTTGAAAGGCAATGCAATTTTAAGTGCTACTGTTAGGAATGTAGTGAATATATGTTTCCATAATGGTTAAAATCGCTTCTTTTAATGACCGTAAATGTTTTATTAGAATAGAAAAGTTCGAATTAAAAGACTTTTCTTGTCAGTTAAGCCATAGTAAATTTGTTTTAATTTAGTAAAATGTCAATAACATTTCTTTGCGTGTATTAATTAATTTTTGTATGAATTTTTGCTTCTCATTAAAAATTATTTCAGTAATATTTCTACACCATATTTTAATAAAATTTCACTAAGCAACAATATTTGTTGTGTTTAAACATAAATTTTAATTATGTTTTTTATGCATTATCATTGTTTAAAGGCCACCAGTTGGACACTTTTACATCAAAGCTTAGATTTCACGGTCAACTTAACTATGGAAGAGCGGTATTCACCCCCTCCCCCCCCCACCACCGAATGCAAACTTTTATATATTTTATAAATATTATACACTGTTTGGCAAAAAAAATAAAATAAAATCGTGCTGTGAGTTGACACATGAAAATATTGAGGGGAGACGAAGTGGTGATGCATTTTGAAATTTTACATAATTCTGCCGGCAATACAACCTTTAAATGTAATGGTATCAGCGTGCAGTTGATTAGTTCACAGCAATCATGGCTGAATATGTTATATACCGTTACGGAAAATATGTCACAGAGATAGAAAAGGGCTGAGTTCTTGGCCTATGTCAATTCCAGAATACATGCAAGGAGATTGCTGAAATCACTGGCACTGGATTACGAACTGTCCAGCGTATTATTAAACCCTGGAAATATGGAGGTGCACCATCAACTTTGCGGAAATGTGCGTTCGGAAAACAGTCCTGAATGACCGTGACAGAATATCATTTAAACGCTTGGTGAAGAAAAAAATCGACCCTAGAACTCACAACCATGTTCAATAGTGGAAGTAAGACGCGCGATGAAACGAGAACTCAAAGGACTAGAATTAAACAACTGTGCTCCAAAAAGAAAATCACTGGTTACTGAGAGTAATTGGAAAAAAAGACTCTGATTCGCCATGGAACACACAAAAGGAACTACTGAACCATAGGAGAAAATCATGTGGTCCTATGAGTCCATATTTATTCCCTTCCAACATGATGAATGTTGGAAATCCATTTTTAGTAGCGCTTATTTTGTTTTGTTCTAAATTTTGCAAGAAAAGGTTTTATAACATCTGTATTGTGGGTCCAAATGATTGCAATTATAGTATTTTACTCTTCAGTTTAGATGGCTTGAAAAATGTTTTGATTTATACCATACTTGACAATGTACCCCTGGAGGGGCTACTTGAAGCAGACTGACTTATCAAGCATATTGAAGCCCATAGGGTTCTATATTACAGTTACAGAGATTATAAAATAAGTGTTTAAAATAAATTCTTTATATAAAAAAAGAAGTTTCAATTAGAATATTGTAGAATTTAGCTCGCACAAGTATACTCCAGTACCGGATATCCAATTATTTGTTAGTCATTGTTTTCTTCTGTTTTCGTTTCTAGAAAAGCGAAATAGCCAAAAACCCTTTCTAGAATGATTAGAGTAGTTCGGTGCAAAACAACTACCCATAATTATTTCAATTATACTTCCTAAAGTGAAAATACGAATAGAGCTAATGCTAATGGATTGCGTTTCCAGCTATGGTAGGCTTCAATATGCTTGATAAGTCAGCTCGTATATAGAGGAGCCTTAGGGTAACTAATGACGTCACAAAATACATGTATTGCGATTTTCACAATAATGATTGAAACTGTGAAGTCTCAGTGACCATTGAGTCATAAATATACCTTTTATGTTTGATTATGCCAAATTTCGTCATATGATGCCATGTTAAGAGAGTATAAATATATATACTCAAATTTAAAAATATTCTATCTACTTCTAGATATTTTTTTTTTATAAAAAACGCTTTATATAAAGTTTCGTAAAAATCCATTAATATTTGGGGCCGCTATCGTGTAGAAAAGAAATCGACCACATATATACAGACAATGCCACTCCAAAAGTGGTCAAAACGTGTTTCAAGAAGTCTTAAATCATATATTGGCATGGAAAACTTATAAATTGAAAGTTTTCGTGGAAACAATACTTTCTCAATACTACGAATTAGAAACTAAAAATTATAAATATTTCAATAGCCATGCCACCCAATAGTAATCAATTTTTTTTTAATGTTTTTAAAGCAAGTGTTTCGCATCCTCCATTTAAACGAAATTAAGCCATTTTACATCACACTAGTTCTTACGGTACCTTTGAGAATTCTCCGTTACATAATGCGATTAGAAAACAGATTAATTTATCCCTAATTACACTTCTGCAAATGATATTAAGGAAACTTTTAGAAGACCCGCAAGCGTCTCTTCACTGGATCTTCCGATGCTTAATGATACTTATGAAACTCTCTTGGGTATACAATGCACACATATTCTAAACTCATTTAGTAATTTACTTGCAATTATGGTATTTGGGGGGGGGGGGGGGGTATTTTAAATAAAGAATTGCAAATTGCTGTTTTTTTTCTCAACAGTCAGAAAGTCATATTTACCGTGCTCTAAAGGGTTTTAAACATTTTTTGAGAAGTAAAAATCAAGACTTTAGAATGGTAAAGAAAGTGAGTGTAACTATGTTAATTCTTATAGATACATATCAATCATGTTCCAGATTTTAAATGGGGAATGGTTTATGTGTTGAGTGTGATGATGGTACAATGTACCTAGGGTATTGTTTCAATAGTTTTTTTTAAAATTTTATCAACTTTTTTACGATCGATTTCTTTTCAATAGTTTAATAGAATGCACATTATTTCGTTTGAATAGGACCATACCCGACGAAGTTATCGACGATGAAATGTTTGCATTCGTTTAAAGTTATTCCACTGGATGAGCGTGAAATCGTTGCAATTTATAAAAGCATATTGCCATATAGCACAGAGGTTGATCCACAGAAGTCTCAGATATACATTTTAATTGTTTCCACTTTTCTACCAGTTTTGTTCCATAATACAGCTTAAAAAGTTAAACATTATATGAGAATGGCGTGAATCTAAATTGTAAAAGAAAAGTTTGAAATACGTAATGCAGATTGTTGAATAGACAGAGAAGGCGATTTTGATATTCATGTGCACAGAGACTGAGAGAGCACATATATTGTCAAATAATTTTATTTAATCACTCACTCAAATTCATTATTTATACAACATAAATTCATCATTCATAAAAATGAAATTTCTCAAATAAAACAACTTAAATTTCTTATTTATACAGCTCTAGTTTCCCATTCCATGGCACAATCTATGCCATTCCGCAGGTGCAAATGGTATGCAAAAATATTCATGGGTTGGACGCATCAAATTAATTTTTAAGTGTTAAAAAGTGCGCATATAAACAAAATCCGTGTTATTTTACACTACGTTAGTGAGTAAGCTATTTTTAAGAACTCCCCGTCCCGTATTGTGATTAAAAAAAATGACTTTATCTTTAATTACACCTCTCCAAAATAACATTTATTGAAATTTCCAACAGGTCTGTAAGGGTCGCTGTGCTTGATAACGGTGCTTAATGAGACATTTTAAAACTCTCGTGTGGAAATAAAAAACATAGTTTTAAATGTATACATCTTATGAATTTTATTTGCCTTAGGACGTTTGTCGTGTTTTTTTTAAAGAATGGGAATATTATGATTTGTTAAATATTCAGAAATCCATATTTACAGTGATTTAATGATATTTAAACATCACAATAAAAATTGAAACTGTTATTTGTGAGAATCCAACTTTCTTGTACTCCCTTGAACACATTTTCCAGAACTTCCTTTTCATATTTCATATTTATTCCTTATGTCTGATTTGTTCAATGATCTATTAGAAAGCTATATCCTCCCAAGCAGCAGTTTATATTTATTGTGAGTTTTTGTGTTGTCTTTATTATGTGCTTATAACTGTTTCTTTCAAGGATCTACTTGAAAGTTGTATTCAAACAGACAGGAGTTCCATTTCTTGTGATTTTTTCCGAGTCACCTAATTTGCTTATGCATGCTTTTTTCAATAATGTACTAGAAAGTTGTATACTCATAAGCAGAAGTTTCATTTATGGTTATATTTATTGAGTCACCTTATTTGTTTATGCCTGCTTCCTTCAAGGTAGTACTTGGAAGTTGTATATTTAGATTTCAAAGTACAAAGATAACAATAGCAATATTACTACCCAATTAGTTGTATACATTAATTCACATTCCATATTCAGGTACTTTACATTACTTATTTGAACAACATGGATAATCTGTTCCATGTCAACGTTTTTGCCAGTCGTAAGAGTGAATGCTACCAATTATAAGTATCCAAAATTCCAAGAAGAGCAGAAGGTTTATTTATGGTTATCTTTCCTGAATCAACTTATCTGTTTATCCCTGCTTCCTTCAAGGTAGTACTTGGAAGTTGTATATTTGAATTTCAAAGTACAAAAGTAGCGATAGCAATCTTATTATCTAATCAGTTGTATTCATTAGTACACATTCCATATTCAGATACCTTACATTTCTTATTTGAACAACTTGAATAATATATTCCATGTCAAAATTTTTGCCAGTCTTAAAAGTGAATACTACCAATTGTATATATATACCGAATACCAAGAAGTGCATATCAAAATGAGTAATAATGAAGAGATAGGTTGTTATACAAACATACGGGAAGCACAGAAATGGACAATATATCGTCTAATGAGTTCGTGTCATGTAACTTTATTACTTTATGTAAAGTAAGGAAGCAAATAAGGAAATAATTTATGATCGTTAGCATGTCTTTTCCTACAGGTTAAAATTATATTTTGTCTATATTTATTTTTTATAAAACTATTTTTTCCGCAAAAATACATGATATGGGTATTTACTACACCCTATACAGAATTTGCAGTTTTTTATTTTCTAATTTTGCATTTTTAAATGATGACAATCTGTCAAGAGAAAACAAAAGTTTCTTAAAACTGGTATATCTTGACGCAATAGGAATGATTTAATTAGCGTCTTTAAATGAAAAATAAACATTTAAAATAAGTTACTCATTTTATATAATTAAGCACAAAATAGTATTTGAAATCACTACTTTAAATTGTATAATATGTTCTGCCTTTTATACTTTTTTTGCACATTTTTAATGACTGCAATTCGTAAAAACATATAAGCAGAAATAGCTTAATAAATATTTCTTCTATAACTTTAAGTGTTTTGTTATCAAAACGTTTTATAAAAATAAAAATATTTTATAAACATATTCATTCTTTTATTCCATTTATGTCCAGATTTTTGAACATCATTTTGAAAACAAACCAGTTCTATTGTTCTGCTTTTTACTAAAATCTAATTACGTACGTAATCTAATTAAGTTAAAGTATAATTCAAATACTTAATAAATTTCTAGAACATTGAATGAATATGTATTAAGGTAGAGTAGTATACATACATACAGACTCAACAGACGGACACAAATACCGACTGGACGCTAAAAATATCCGCTTTCTAAGATGTCTAAGATGCGTATATTTGATTAAAACACTTTCTGTAGACTGCCGTCCGAGAATGTAGAAATTATACGTATGTCCACATAAGTCTTGAAATGTAAATTATGATAACGCGTGAGATTTATGGTGAAAAATTACAAACAACTTAGTTCAGATAATGACGGTTATTAGCATCATGGTAAACGTTTGTACAAAATCATCTAGTAAAACTTGCATTAACTTTAGGTTTAAAAGAGAGTTTGATTTTACGGCTTTTGAAATGTCACGAAATGAGAGGCAAATCCGTGACAATGATTAATTTACAGGACATATTTAAATATAATAATAGTCTTCAATTTATATTTCTTGTTGTGACGATGACAGTGCATTTTATTGCCTGCATGTTGCAACATGTAATTGACTGCAACATGCGAGTTATAAAACGAGTACCAGATAATGGATATAAATTGTGTAAGCGTCAACAATGAAAGTAGATACACGGTTGCTAAAAGGTGACAGTAATTGCAGTTAATAATTAACTGTAGTTAGTGTCACCCCTAATTAACTGCAGTTAATTAGAGGTCACCTCTTGGAGGCCGTCTGTCTGCGTTCATTGCTGGCGTTTACTCAGTTATTTTTCATTATCTGATATTGTTATTTGCCATACAGGCTGCAGTCAAACACAATGAGGAAGCAAAATGCACTTTCGTCATCACACTTGCTTCTCGCCCTATCTACATATGTGTACAGGGTTCCCAGGAAAGTTGCAAAGACATGTCCATGAGTATACATGTTGGATCTGTCTATAGTAAAGTGACCAATCTGCCTTGATTTTCTGGGAAATAGAAGATCATAGCCAAGGTCTAAAATAAAAAAGCGGTTAAAACTACATATGACAAAATCACCAGATTTGTTGCCAAATTTAAAACGATATCTGTAGAATGAATTGAAATATCGCACCGGAACGGTAATTTTATCGCTAGATAAAGATAAAAATCTCTAGATCTGACTACTAAGTCGCTAAATTGGAAACCTTGTTCCCAAGGCATAGATTGCAATAGAAGAAGTTTAGAAATATTACATATTAAAATTTCAAGAACATAATTATGTGAGTAAACTTTGCATATGATTGTTGAAAGTGCTCCATTTGAGAATTTGAACAATAGTAATAATATTAATATAAAACAATAGTAATTTGTGGTAATGCCCGACTCCTCATTGACAGAGAGAGAGAGAGAGAGAGAGAGAGAGACAGAGAGAGAGAGAGAGAGAGAGAGAGAGAGAGAGAGAGAGTGATATAGTATTAAACCATATGTTTAATGAAGTCACTACTTTTATGAATGTTAATACTAAGTTTGGTCAACCCTTGGCAGATAGCTACATTTTCAGAAGACGTTAATATGAATATTTTATTATGACAAGTCCGTGTCTTTTCAACAGAAGTAAATAACATTAAATAGTTCAATGATGTTTTATAGTATACCAAATTATTTATATTTATATTTTCCTCTTATTTTTATTTAATTTAATCGTTTAAAAAAAAAGAATCTTATGAAATTTTGTTATACGAAAATTCTTCTAATTAAGATCGTAATTAAAATATTCTTTATTACTTGAAAGACTTTGTTAATTACCACTGTTAATAAAATTTGTTTCGAGAAATATAAAATTATATATTTTTATTTTATGTTTCTGGTAGGTAATATATATAATAATTATATCAGAAATAACGTATTTTCATATATTACTTTGATGTAGCAAGCGGGATTCACATGATGTTTCTTCCTTTCGTACTTTCTATTAAATATTTTCATTTTTAATTATTCCGTGCATTATTAATTATAGACACTGTACATATTAAGTGAATATCGAATCTGAAATGAATTTTTAATCTTGGTTACATTAATGCAAATGATTCGAATAAATTATTGAACTACATGAAGTTGTTTAAAACAATATTATTTAATCATTAACTTAAACAAAATGCATTTACATTTATTACGAAAGCTGAAATCTAATTTTGTGAACAACTGGGAAATGATTTCAAAAGTTTGGTGTAGAATTTTCTTGTTCACTTTTTATTACTGTTTGTCCTTCAGAATAAAAATCAATAAAAGTAAAAGAAGTGCAGATTATTTTTTGTTGGATTTTCTATGATCTTCTGTCCAACCAATTTTTCTTGTGACGTTTAATGGCTATAAATAAAAGACGATCAGATATGTAAGTCAAATATGATCAAGAATTGATTTTTATTTCGATTTGTTCAGTTACTTTATCTCTGAGATTATTTTAAATCGTTGTAATATCTCTTGCCTTACAGTTTGTGACGTCATCATTTTTTAAATAAGTGTTGCATTTCGAAATCAAATAGAAGTAACATAAATAGATATATTCATGCAACGCTTTCTGCTACACGGTTTACAAATTTCCAGTGAATGATTTGTATCAAGTGCTGCTTGTAGAAATAAATAAGTTTACAATTTTTTTTCTGATCTCGGCAGCAAACTCGATATGTTAAATATTAAATTGTACTACATCTGACAATTTAAAAAATGTATTTTTATCTTTTATTAAAGGGGTGCAGGCTAGAAAATTTCCAGAAAAATGAATACTTTTTTATTCAGTTTTAATACAAGTTTAAATACTATAGAATTGAATGGCATAAATAATAAGAAAATCATTCACTTACTACATAAAATTTAGCATTAAAAATATATTTTGTCAAAAAGTGAATTCTCGAAAAGTTTAATGTTTTAAGTTATATGACAAAAGAAAAGTTTGAGATAAATTATGTCTCTAAATTCATTGTTCAGTCTGTATTGTTAATTCTACTTTGTCTTCAGGATTTAGACACAAATCTTCAAATTTTGAATTTTCGGTGCTTGAATCGTAAGTCGCTCATATAAAAAGAGTGTTTTAACTAAAACATTTTTGTAACATTTTTGATCAGTATATCAAAATATCCTGAGGTCAAATTGAGGAGTATTATTTTCTTCAATAAAATTATTTTCCTAAATTGTGTAAATACTAATGTTTAAATTTATAATTATACCAAATTAAAGAAAAATATTTTCAAATTAGTAAAAACTATTTTACTTATTTTTTGAGCAAAGTTACAACCAGTAAATTAAAAGTCTCTGTGTAAAAAAAATGGTATAAACTATCCATAAATATGAGAAGTGCAATTTACTATCCCGAAACACTGAAGATATATCGTTGGACATCTTATCTGAGCAACTGATTGCGCCGCACATCTTGACTGGTTTTTATCTTATCCATGTCATCAAAGAACGGCGTCTTGAAACATTGATCTATCATTTTGAATTTCTTTAAAAGCGACAGAATTTTTTAATAAACTGTCATTGCGGTAGGTACCGCGAGTCCAGGAAGAAAACTTTCAAATTTTTTTGCGATTACGTTAGTCAATGTCATAAGGTAAAGTTGTCCTTATCAAAATTATTATACTAGGACTTACCTTTGATGCCTTCACTAAGGGTGGAGCATGTAACCTTCCGGTTCTCAAGCCGGAGAGACAAATACACAAGATATAAATAAACTTACTTATCTAAATTTGACCAATTTATATAATATTTAAGTTATAGATAACCATTTATGTTTTGATTATTAATACTATTCATAAATCCATTATTATAACACATATAGCGCTACAAATATTTCATTACTAAACATATTTACATACATAATATAATTGATACATATATATTTAGACACTTTCTTTTAATCTACCGAAACTCAAAATAGTTCTCTTAGTTTAAAATACAAGAACTCGTTATTACGACATAGATTCGTACGAACTAACCGTTAAATCTGTGCCTTCCGTGATAATTAGTGACAAGTGAAATACATAAATACCTATGCTTTCTTGCATTCCAACACTTATTCGCGCAATCACTATGCTGTAAGATTCTATTGCATATCACACTTCTGAGCCACGCCTTCTTTTAGCGCTCACAGTAGATATATTTTTGCACAAATTCAAGAGACATGTTGTTAAGTCGTTGTCGCAATTAAGATCTGATGAACTTTTTGGAACAAAACTTTGGGGCACTTTTTTATTTCCCCCTTTGGTTTCATACCACTTCTCCCATTTGTCGTTGATGCAGAAGGGGATGAGCACTGTTTATCTATGATTGTGTTTCAATTTGTCAAGACGGGAATTCCGAGGGCATCAGAAGTCGCAACGGATTCCCGCTCGACACGGCAGACCGAGAAAGTCTAACTTCCTCCAAATTTACACACCCAGGTTCGAAACACACCTCCCGTCAGTTGGAGAATTCCAACTGATGACCTGTGAAGGAAACCCAACAAATACCAAAAGTACGAAGAAATTACCTTTACCTTCAAGAATTCACCAGAAGCTGAAAACGCATAAATCAATATAATTTCAACTCAAATAAAAACTCAATTTAAATTTAAATTTATTAATTACTCAAATATGGAGTTGAACACATAAATTACACATGCTGATTTATTATCAGCTCAAAACCACTGGACCACTTCTACTAAAGAATCATCGGCTTTTTGCCGGAATTAAAATAATCAAATCTTAATCTAATTTTACCAGAATTTATATTAATATCACATTTCAATTATTCAACACAACATGGTAAGGTCAGAGAGAATACACACTGGAAGAAGGCTAAGACTTCGAATAATTTAAATTACTTTAGATGAATTTAATTCTTAAATTAAGGATGGTAGCTGAAGTTAAACATTATATAATATAATTAATGAAGGCAGCTGAAATCAAAGGCGAAGGGTTCTTCAGAGTCGACGCTCAAGTCCAGACGTCTGCCAACAGCACGTCTAAATAACCAAGGCTTACCTCACAAAACTTGAAAAGGACTCATGATAGGAAAAGCGTAGGCATCCACTGGCAGATTCCCTCGGGGCAAACATTGCCCCGCTCCAGCAGGAACGGCAGAACCGCAGTTTCCGGCAAGGTGCCGGATCAGGTACTCCAAGGGACCACCCGTTTCATTATTTGCTTTGACTATTCCCGATCACGGATTCATGTGAGGTTCTCAATCATCATCCACACAGCGGTCGACGGTCGGCGAGGGCAAGGCATCAGATGTCAGCAGAGGCGACGGTGGCAGCTCGAGGTGGCATCTCTCCCGACCCCCACAGCGACGGGACTCAACCTGGGGGATGAATTCCGCGCAGGTCGTGGGTTCGAAAATGTTTCCAGGGAGAGAGCCCAGAATCAAGAATCACACAGCTTATAAACATTCCAGATGGATCCAGAACCCGTCCAATTAAAAATAACATGGGCTCACAAGTTTTCTTTTCCACCAATCGAAAATTCCTTCCACTTCAAAAACATCCAGGGATCCGCCCCTACCAACGGCAAAGTTTAAGGCACGTGCAGCTGCCACGTGAAGTCAAGAAGAACGAAGACACTTGTCTCCGCCAGTAAACAGGCGCGACCCAGACTAACGGACGCCGTTCCCCGAGTGTACGAGAATTATTATGGAATACAATGGCCACAATTCAGTACAGATTTTGATACGTTTAAATATGCTAAAATTTATACAATGACAAGAGGGTTCCAGGACACAGATAAATTAATAAAAGTTTAAAAAGTACTGAAGTTATGCAGTTTACAAAGGAGTGACGAATTCCGTCACGACAAATTGGTTTCCTCTGCGGCATTTAGATTGCTCATTATCTTTCTTGGCATTCGTAATTGGAAGTGCAACATGTTGTACAAGTATTGTACTACAGTCAACATACGCTTATAAGTTTGAATCGTGTCTATTTGAAGATGGTATCGGTCTACACACCACACTTGTTTGCATGCATTTCTCTACTTTGGCCAATTACATAAAAAATATACTATTTTAGAGGAGTCATCATGAAATATAGCAGGATGATAGTTCCGTTCCGTAAATAGACGAAGACGAACGGAAAACGAAAGAAAATACAGACCAACTCGAATAATGGAAGATCAGTCGGTTTGCTCTCTAGAACGAAAAACCTGATGTACGCAGCATATGACTTTCCCTGCGTAATAAAATGACTGTGTTTCTTTCACAACGAAATAATGGTGCACAAGGATCCACAGCACACTGTTTTTGGTATTGAAAATGCAAACCATTACAAAGTAACAATATAACCATTACAAGGTAACAATTACAAAGTAACCGTTACAAACTAACCATTACAAAGTAACTTCGGTCGTGAATGGAACGAGACAGATCCACAAGAATGATGTTAACAGATTTGTTGCATACTATTGCATATGGAAAGGATATGTATTTGATAATACCTATTATTGACACTTAA
This sequence comes from Amaurobius ferox, assembly GCA_951213105.1. Lineage (NCBI taxonomy): Eukaryota > Metazoa > Arthropoda > Arachnida > Araneae > Amaurobiidae > Amaurobius > Amaurobius ferox. Next base: position 118,184,257 of record OX578148.1, read on the forward strand.
TTTATACAATCCAGCCTGCTGAAGGTAGAAACTTGAAACCTTGCATACATGTGGGACACACACATCTTTTGTTCAAATAATTATAAATTGCGGAGATATTTTTGCGAACATTCTTTGAGCTATAACTCGCGAATGGCTAAATACACATAATTCGTTTTTATACTAAAAATGCGAAGAAAAATATCTTATTTTTCAATTAATTGTACCGGTATACAATGAACCGTTTTTGAGATATTTTAATTTATAATCACAGCAGACATTTTTTTTTTTACATTTTGGGAATAAATTTATAGCTTTTGTTCCAATTATGGTAACTATGGTAACAATGAGCTACATTCCAAATACCTGAAGCGTATCTTGGCTATTTTTAAAGGCAAAGTATTGAAACATAATGCTATAATTAATTGATTTGTTCAAAAATGTTAAAAAATAGTAACATCGAGTGATGGGAGATGAATTATTGTTTCACATAAAGCATATTCTTATGTGAGCAGAATTACAGAAAGTGAGCAATTTTTATAAATATATTTAAAACGGTTTTTGATATATTAAAATTTATTTCGTGTACAGATGTCACATTGAATGACTAATACGCATACCTCCCCGCTCGAAGCGGGTGAGAAAATTGCTAGTAATCGTATTAACTACTAGATGTTGGAAATTAAATGAACATTTCTGCAACAATTTTAATGAAATTAATCTTTTTTTATACAAATAATTGAAGAACAGCCCTTTGTAAAATAGAACACCATTGATTTTTTGACCTAACATTTAATTAGTTAAATAATCGAATGAACTTGATTCGATTATTTAAATAACTAAACGTTATATTCTGTCATTTATAAAAGGTATATATATATATATATATATATATATATATATATATATATATATTATCAAATGGCCAGGCACTTGACTTCCATCATTCGCCTATATTTCGGCCAAGAACGTGAACCATTTAGCCGTCCTAGGACGTTGCCCCAGGCGCACCAAAGGGGGGGGGCGTAACACACTGCGCCCAACAACACAACATCCATGCCTTACGTGGGACTCGAACCCACAACGCGGCAGTCGAACAATCGCTTGGAAACGCTCGCCTTGACCGTTCGACCACCACGTCGGCAGGTATATTTATATCAGGTTAATACGCCTTTATATTCGTCAACACCAACGAGGAAATAAACGTTTTGTCAATAGTTACTTCAATAATACAAAATTTTATGAAGGATGCGATGCTTCTAGAAAATAAATGATGTTAATAAAGAAAGGCCAATCTTATTTAACGGCATCCAGTATCTTACTGTCTATCTTACAGCAAATGCTGTTTATTTTTAGGTTGGAGCCACTGACTTTATAATCAGTTGGGGTTATTATGGTAAGAATGTATGTCATAATATCATTCTAAATCACACTACAATATTTCCGATGGGCCACTTTTCACTAAATGTAAGATCTAACATACCACGATAAATTTCCTCTAGTGTTACCATTACAGAATATCAGAAAAAGTAAAACATATTCCTAAATAAGTGTTATAAAAATAAGTATACACGAACGATTACACCAGTTGACATCAAGTTAGAATGTTAGGAACACAAAATCCCCAGTTGCGTAATGTAATTAGAAAACGAATTGTCTTATCTTTAATTACGACTCTAGAGAAATATTGAGTGAAACTTTCAAGACGTCCGGGGGCGTCACTGTACTCGATGTATTGGTACCTTAATGAGAGTTTTCGAAGCTTCTCAACGGTGGGATACATTCCAAATAACTTTTAAGTTTGCCGCTCTTCTGCATTTTGCATGTAATTAGCTGGTTAGTCATGTTTCTACAAAAGAATGAAGAGTCTTTAGAGCTTTTATAAATTAGTCCAAGTCAACTATTTGCAGTATTAAATGAAACTTAAACAGTAAAGATATTTAAAATATGCATTCCTCGTCTCAATGTTTGGAAATACAGTTCTGGAAGAGCCAAACGTTGCGAGAAGCAATAATCTATATAGTACTTATTTAACGTGCTTTGGTCTTTCCACACCTTTCAGAAGCTCATTGGCGATATAGAAGACTGAAATTTGCGCACTTATAGTATATACCAGGAATATAGCTGAACTTGAGCAAATATTTCTAATATTTTCTAAGGTAAGCTCTATACATTGTTAAACACAAACTTATAGTTAAGATTTAATTTTTTGTGTGTGTTTCCAGGTTTTCGATATGTTTAAATTACTAGTTGAGAATGATTAGCTATTCTTGTAAGCAAAAGGTTACTAAAATTGTTTGAGTAAATCCCTACTAAGTGATTGGAAGGTTATGATTACCACGAACTTCATTAAACATATTTAGTTGCATGTTTAAACAACACTTTACATTCATTTAATTGAAGACAGATCTTCCAAAAATTACAAGAAAATAACAGCGAATTCTGCGTCGATGCTTAAAGAATGAATTTGGTCACCACTAAATAACAATAAATATAAAAAGTTATTCACGGCAAACAGAGGTTGGCAATAATGAATACGCAAAAAATAAAGAAGACAGATGTTATATTCCGAAGTTTATCCATTTAATTGAAACTGAATATTCAGTCAACACCAGTTACAAAATGGATATATTGAACAGTATTGTCTGTGAAGTAAAATAAAATGTGAAAGATTGATTGATTCAAATACTATTGCGTTGCTCTCAATATAGTCTTAGATTAAATCGGTTTTAAACAATACATTTTATACAATTAGTGACTGTATCTTTCACTAAAAGTACATGTCTAGATGATGTGCATCCTTCCGAGTTTTCTTAAGTTAAAATTTATTTTACCACCATTTGTAACACAATCACAGAACGAGCTCTAAGGCACGTTAGGAAAACTGGGATACACTAAGAGTAGATAACAGCACCTATGGATCAGTGTTTCGCCTATTATGCACTCTTCAGCATAGAATAGCTGGCATTTGCCGTGATAACAAGAAAACTTGCGATAAGCCGCAACTTGGGGCCTATGGTGGCTATTAGTGAGATAGTTTTTACGTACCTGACTTGTCGTCATCTTTGAATAAAATATACATTTTTAAAGTTTTTATTTTAAACATGCATTTTGTTGACTATATCTAGTGAGGATTCTGATATGAATCGAAATATCAGAAGGTATTTCTCTAAACTGGTGTATACGAGACCACCAATCACGTACGAGACCACCCATTTGCAGTACCCGAATGCGAACCTGGGTCAAAAGTATAAAACTAGGCGAACATTATCGTGTTGAGTTGAAGTATTTTATAGTGAAAGGCACTTAATATTGCTTTATGAGGATATCACGAAATATTCCATTTCCATTGAACAAGGTCTGCTAAGCACTTTCAATATCCAGATTGTCATAGAGAATTCTAATGAATGTTAGATTATTAGTAATCAATGCTGTGCTGATTTGCAGTGTGGTAACAGTTGATATTCTAGTATAAGGACATATTTGTGCAATGCGTATATATAGACATATCACGTTCAAGGTAATGGATTACGAGTTGCACCTGTAGTAAGTAATGGACCTAAAGAAAAATCTGGGAAAATTGAAAAAAAGTTTAAATAGTTAAAAGCAGAGGCGGCAAATAGGGGGCGCGGTCGCGCCCCCAAATTTTTCTTATTCTGGACCAAAACTGAAAAGGCTAAAAAAAATTCCAAGCGAATTCGGCGAAAAAAATACCCTAGATTAAAAAAATCCTCATAATGATGTTAAAGCATATAATAGAATCAATATTCAATATGAAATTTTTAGATTCAGTATCTAATGAAATTGAGACAAGATTTAATGAGAACAATATATCCGTTTCGTTTGCCCTTAGTTCATTATTATCCAGATCAGATGTCGAAAAAGAAAAAGAAAAAGTTTCAACCATATGCAAAGTATATAACTTCCAGAAAGAGGAATTGCTATGTGAATTGGCACTGTTTTATTCAATGGTGAAAAATGTAAACACAGACCATCCCAATTTTAAAAGTCGCCTGCATTATTTTAAAGAGCGGATTTAAAAAAATGTGTTTCCTGTCATAACATTATTAGTTAAATTGTTTATGACTGTGCCAATCAGCTCAGCCAGTTGTGAAAGGTATTTTTCGTGTCTCAGGAGGTTAAAAAATTATTTTTGCAGTACAATGGTACAAGGAAGACTTTTATCTTTAGCTATATTAGCTGCAGAGCAAGATATACCACTGGATTATGATGATATTGTAATTGATGATTTTCTCTTCATCCAGACTCTAAGAAACGGCTTTTAAAACTTCAATAACAGGTAAATAAATATAGATATTTGTATTTAGAAACATTATGTTAACACGATTATGTACAAAAATTATGTTAACAACAATTATTTTTCTCAACATCAATTCAATTTTGTGATCCCTCTCCCCCCTGCCCCCCCCCCAGTTAACAAACATTTTATTTATTTCATTTTGTGGATTTTCATACAAATCTCGCACCCCCAAACGAAATGCTGAAATGCCGCCCCTGGTTAAAAGTGTGTGGAAGAGCATTCAATGTGATCATATCATTATTTAGGGAGAAATGTGTCAAAGGCAAACTGTGTAATTTTTTATTGATATGAAATGCTTGAAATACATCCAAATCAAAAATACTAATGAGCAAATTCGATTGATAGAGAAATATAAAATTACGACCAACATTGATTTGAAATAGAATGTTAATTATTTGTGTAACAATAGTTTATTATTTATGCTTGTATTTTTTAATGTTTTAATATTTTCTCTATCAATATTTTAATAATTGTTGAGTTATGAACGATTGATATGGCAATATCAAATTATTTTATGTATCCCCATTTACGTTGTGTACTTCAGTTTTGTAAATACAGATTACCGATTTCCCATTGGCCTGGTGTCATGCTAACGGATTTGCTGGTCTACCAGATAATACCATTACTACATGAAAACATAAGTTAATTACTTTAATTTTTTTTATCTAAATAAATCCTTTATTAAGTGTGTTTGATATATATTTTGTTCTGAAAATAAACATAATTTCTCCAGCCAAGTTCAACCCTCCTAATATTCTGCCTTCGTTATTACGTTTATGCGTTTCGTTAACAAAAAATAAGTAAGCCTGGATGGAGATCCTATGAAAAATATTTTTTTGACATACGATAGTTCATCTGACAGCGAATTATTCATTAAAATTCTCATAATCATAAAATGTATAACTTCTTGTATGTTTTTTAAAATTTACATCTATAATTATTATTACACTTTCCGGACATGCACGTAAACATTAGCATCATGTTTGAAAATAGTCATCATCCTCGAAGGTACAGTAATGCAGATTAAGAAATACACACGCTCTTAACATTTTAATAGTGAGATTGAACAGAACTACAAAGTTTGCCACACATGATTTGAATAATTAGCACCTTGAAATATTTACTGATGTAAAATCTTTTTAGGTATATTTTTTATATAAAATGTCACTGAGATTTCTATATTTTTTACGAGACATTAGGTTTGCATGAACATAATATCAAAATAAATATTTTATGGGCTTAAAAATATACCTAGTAAAACTTCCTCAATATTACCAGACGTACTCAAGTTAGATTTATGGAGAAATACATAAATTTTCAGTTATTATTTACGCACTGATTCCTGAACTCTTTATTTCACATTAACTAAGAGAGCAAAATGACATTTAGTGGTCGTTTGTTTTACAAAAAATTAAAATTAATGTGGTGTGCAGTGCACTACATTTTTAAGGTAAAAGCCTAGTCGGTCAAAATATCAAAATTTATTACTTACGGAGTAGTAAAACACATGTTGCTTTAATAAATGGAAATATTTCAAAAGAACATGCTATGTTCTAAGTAAAATCCAAGAAATAACCTCCATTTAGAGTTAACGCCTAGCATCTAGATAATAATTCTCTAAAGTATGGTTTTCTTCTAAACTAAGCCTTCTAGGAGTCGGTTGGTGCCTTAGAACTAATTTGAGGGACAACTAAAATAGTAGAAATAATGCGCAACCTTTGTTTCGCGTGTAAAATTTTAATAAGAAATATAATACGAAAAAAAAGTGGTTTATATTTTTGTTTCAATATATAGAAGCTAATTTCATTTCCAATATTCACTCGAAATATTTTTATAACTACAGCAATTATGCTTGTGAAATTCAATTTTTTAATTTTATGCCAAAGCCCATCAGATAGATTTCTAAAATAAAAGAGATCCCACTTATCCGATGGAGCTAATACATAACTATTTTGTTTAACAATAGAATTAATCGATTTTAATTCAATTTCTGAATCTTTATCAAGGATTAATTGAATAAGTCTTATTTTAATCTGTAAATCTGTTCACGAAATATAGCACCCGTAGTAATTTTTGGAAACATGCTTACAGACTAATACACAAAAACCATTCGTAAAATAATCTATCCATATTCTGAGAGGTTAAAAGATATAAATATTTAAAAATCGCAGAAGTCAGAATTTTGACACGATCTCAATACCTTCACTTTTACATATACTAGATTTTTATTGGTATAAAATAAAAAAATAAAGTAAATCAAATGAAAAGTTCTAATAAATAAAATCCAGTAAAATTAAAAAAATATTATGCTCGCAGTTAAAGTTAAAACATTTGTTTTGAGTTATCTACTTCCCACTCTGAGTCCATATATAATTTTATTTCAATATACGTTTTCTACACTAAAATAATATTTAATTGCTCAAAAGTTGAAGTTCAAATGCAATGTGACGGAAAATTCCTATGTGTGAAATTAAGGTTTTCTCAATTCAAGCACTTCATTTGGAAAATCAGGGTAAGTTGTTTTACCGACAAAGATTGAAAATCGATTATTATTCTTCTTGACCTACTTTCTAGGGGTGGACTAAAGAGACTTAAGAACTGATAGTCTTAATTTTTTAGCTACGGAAAAATTTCGCAGCAATAGGAAATATATGATTATAACATTTATGTATATAAGATTAAAAATATATATATTTTCTATCCTATGCAAATTCATGGATTTAAGCATATTTTGTCCAAACTTGCAGTGGTTATTCTTTGCTTAATTTCTTGTAACCAAATTCATATATTTCGAATTAATTGTCTTCTATTAAGTGTCTATTACACTTCAAACTCGGCCTCTCACATTAATTTGAAAAATAGAATATTTTGGTGTGTTCTATTTTCCGGCATCAATCATTTCTCAATTTTTATTATCGCGGAATACCTACAATAATAAAGGTGAAAAAACGCAGGTATTCTCATTCCGTCTGCCAAAAGATTTATCCTTCCACCAAATTTCAAGCCAAATCTCCTAGCCAAGTGCATTTTTCTATCATTTCACGTTTCGAACGTTTCGTCGTAGAGTACTCCTTCAATGAATATTTTTTGGGGAAAAAAATTATTTTCCTCTGTATTGAACTATTAAATTGTGTACGAATGTTTGTCTATTTATGAAATGCCTGAAAATGATTGACATGCAGGCGGACACGTGTGAATTTGTACATAGAGAAAAAAAAAACACTCTTTGATTCCTATTATTTTTAATAAATGAAAACAGCATTTGCGATATTTCTATTGGCCATTACGGTTATTTAAAATTTGATGAGTAAGAAATTTCTGTGTTTTTCCGTAATAGTAGCAGTGGGATACTCAACATGCCGAATTTTAAAATTATTCACTTTATTGGTCAGCTTTAGAGTTTAGGAGATTTTCAGGAGGTGGACATTTCGTAAGGAAACAAAATGTACATTACTTTTGCATAAACGTATGTTTGACGCATTTATGCAAAAATTTGGCTAGGGCAAAATAAACCAAATCAATAATCCCTTATCTTATCACATCTGACTATAAGAAAATTTAAAAATTAACATTCTACTATTTTTCTTTCCCGAGATACAGCGGGTTAAAAACCTTTTTGATGGATCGTGTAAAAGGTATCCATCAGAGCCCTCAACATTGCACGTTAAAGTTTGGAGCAGAAATTGGCTGACACTTTGCCGCACACCTTAATTCAGTAGATGTCACATAGTTGTTGTTGTTGAGACCCAGACCGTCCGACCTACCAGAAAGGTGTAAGGTAACTGTTTGGACGGCCGGGAAGTGCCACCCAATTTAGACCGGAACCCAGTGGGGGAGGCATCCACAGGGACCGTACCCTCCTTCCCCTACCACCAACCTCTCGGAAGGACTTACGGACCCACATGTTTAACGTGATCGTACTCCGCATGAACACGGCGGCAGTTCTGCAGCGGCGAGAATCGCGCGCTAACCACTGGGCTGCCGCGCCCGAACCCGAAAAGAGCCAACAACACGCGGTGTTCCCAGGTGGTCACCCACCCAAGTACTAACCGCGCCCAATGCTGCCTGACTTCGGTGATCTAACGAGAACCGGTGTTTTCAGCACGGTACGGTCGTTGGCCCTGAGAGATGTCACATAGTGAAAATGCCTTTAGATATCAAACAATTCGTGATCTAATGCATATTACGAATTTTTCTCTAGCTGATTCTTGCATAATGTATCTACAGATACATTTCTATTGCTGTATATAGAGATACACACATATTATTTGACTCTCATATCCTCATTTCACAGACAAACATGTATACATTCACTCACACACACCGACAATTTTCCAAAACAATTGATAAAGTTTCATGTGTGTTAAATATGTTTATCCTTCAGAATCTCATTTTTGAACATTTTCAAGACCGTACTATTTTGTATGCACTTTATAAAATTTGAAAATACATATGTCTAAATTGCACTGTAAATCAAATACATTCTCCCATAAAATAACATAGAACTGCTGCTTTGTTAGCGTGCACATTGCTTCATTAATGGACTGGATGGTCTTGTCAGGGTAACAATTTGGCACTTAATTATTGAGGACTGATAGTTGAGAATTGAAAAGTGATTTATCTGCAGAAGATGACTGCAGAAATATTTAGAAATAAAATATTCCTTAAACGTGCTTATAATTTGGTATACTGGGAAGGTTCATATACTCAGGTAGTTATAGTCGTGGTCGCTGCAACTGTTCTACAAGAGCTAGGAATTTCATCCAGTTTTGTAATTCAGAGTTAGTCTCCCGGTTGGGGTAGAAAAGCTCTTTACGTATTCTGCTACCCTATTTATGACAATGTTGATGTAGAAAATATAGATGTGTTAAAACTCTGATGTGGTTGGAAAACATGATGACTTCCCTATAAAATGCAGAATAACGAGCATGCTGTTGAACAAGATGCTAACTTGGTTATTAAAGCAGATGAAAGTAGTGTTTTTTTATTTTCAAATCTGAAATTGCACATTTATCTGAATTCTAAAGGATAATGTAGTGTCCATTTCAATGCCATATAACAAAAAAGACTTTCTTTTTGTCTGTCCAGTGTGGCTATACATTTGGCGGCAATTCAATAATTTTAGCGACAAATTTTGGGAAATATTGCCAACTCATGAAAATTTATAAGTTTAATTTTTTATAGTTACTGTCGCTTTGTGGTAAATATTTACTTTATATTTTTGAATTAAATTATAGCGAGTTTTCGTGTTCGTGGGACAAATACGTTTTGTTGTGTTTAGGTTGTTGTACATTAATTTCGTTTTGTTGGGGGTGGGATAGTATTTGTTCAATTAGGCCGCCGAAAAATAATACTATTTAGAAGTTAATCCAAACGGCAATAACCATTATGCACATTTGTCAGCATTTTGAAACATGTTTTATATATATAAAATATTTAATATATATAAAAATTAACGCATTTTCACATGCAAATGTAATTCTACCACTCGAAATACTAGTTTTAATATTGAGTGTACCAATGATATTTAGAAACATTGAATGATGCATTAAATACTCCTAGCAAATCCCGTCAAATAAAAGAAATGCATTTCTATCCACCCTCCCTTCTTTCCCTGGCTTTAGCGTTTCTTTCTTCCGAACGATTTGTTACTTTCTTTCGTATGTAGGTCACTGATAAATTGTCGTAGAATAACAGATTTTACTAGAAGCGAGAAGTCGAAAAAATATTCATAGGAATATGGAAATATCATTTTAACTTATCTTGCCATTGCAAAGAAAGTATAATATTTGCGAATTCAAGATTTTGGCGGGAACTTCTGTTTTATGATTACGTGATTATATTTTGAACACTCATGAAAATGTGTCTATGTGCACGAGTGTGTATGTGAGAAGAGGGTGATTCAAACACGAATACACATACTATTATAGAATTTAAGTTGCTCACTTCGATGAGATGAAGTTCGAATCTTGTCCTAGTTTCTGAACAGTTAGGCCACCGGCTGGTTAACTCCAAATGCCGCGATTTGATACCCAGCTAGGATAACGAAACCTTTATAATATAATTAAAGGGTCGACCACTTTGGCGAGAACATTCTGGAATTTTATCCTTGTGTATGAACAGCTAATGGATCAGCTGGCTAACTCTAAATACCCCGCTTTGATCATCGCCTAGGATAGTTACAAAATTTAATTATAGGGTCAAACACTTTGACGAGAAGAAGTTGGAATTTTATCCCAGTAACTGAACAGTTAAAGCATCAGCCGGCTAACTCTAAATATCGCGGTTAGATTTTCAGCTAGGATAGTGAGACACTGTAATTATAGGGCCAACCAGTTTGACGAGTAAAAGTTACAATTTTGTCCCAGTAGCTGAACAATGAAAATATATATTTTCTTTGGGCTACGTTCAGGAGATCAAACTGGAGCCTTCAATTTGGGTTGTGTTTTCCCTAATTTGGTGAGTTAATCGAGCTCTAAATCGGCTCAGTTTGAATAGATGGGATTTGATCCCCGTATGGAACAGTGATACCTTACTTTATAAAACGTTGCATGGTCCACTTCGACAATAAGAAGTTCAAATCGCACCAATAACTCAGCGGTTAGAGAATTGTGTGGTCAGTTCGAAAAACCGCTGTTCGATCCCGACTAAAAATAGTGAGCTCTATACAATGGTACCGAAAACTTCGCAGTTTAGATGAAATGATAGGGGATCGAAAAAAACCCAGTTACGAATTTTCAGTGCACCTTGTGAACTATAGCTCCAGTTTCAACATAACAACCACACATGATGCTAGCCTGGGTAAAGAAAATAAAAGCAAAACAATACGAAAATGGATATTCAGATCGACAGTCGCACGCTGATTTGACTTAGGAAAAGGTGTAACATATGCGCAAAGGACGAGTCCTTTACACATATATTACATACAAAAATAGAAATAAAAAGAATTTTTGCCAATTGTGGGATTAAACTGAAATTTCTCGAAATTTAAGATTTTCGTAGTATTATTTCGTATGGAAAAATATTGTATTCTTCGGACAAAGATGACATATAGCAAGAAAACTTGCTTTATGTCATCTTTGCTTGCAATAAACATCTCTTGCTATGTGTAATATGCTTGCTGTTGTGGTTGATATTGTTAGAGGGTGTTTTCTACAATGGTAGTACGATCCTAGTTTTAAAAATCATCCCTTTAAATATGAAGTGCTACATTACAGCTTAAAGTAGCCCAAGCTAAAATTCTAGAATGTGATTTTGGCTGCTTGATAGGAGAGAATTTATCTGAAGAGTATTTATCTGTATCTATAGAGCTTAGCAAAATTGGGACACAAAGCCAGTTTTTTCTACCATTGCAAATATCTGCTTTCATATGCAGAAAAATTAAGCTAATTAAGCTATTAAAACATATAAACAGACTCTGCAATAGGATTGCAATCCCAGCCATGGGAATGTCCCTCTTAGGCGTGTTCTATGTGTAAGAAGTATAATTATATCTGATTTCTTCATTATGTTCCTAATATTATATGTCAAACATAGATTTACAATTACAGATTATTTTACGATACCACATTTATACTGCCGTTCACAAGGTTAGAGACACACATAACCGACAGTTACTTGCTTTTTAACGTTGGTATGTTTTAAAGCCTCTAAATTATCTATTAAATACTCAAAGCAAAAATTCTTCAAACCAAACATGTATTTCCCTTCTCCTTTTGTCTTCAGCATTTCTCTTTTCCAGACGATTTGCCATATGTATTGATTCGCATACAGGTCACCGATATGCTCGATTACATTCTAACATGTTCTATGAGAATCGAAAAACTTAAAAAGTATCCACAAAGGTACGCAAATAATGTTTTTACAAAATATTTATTTTTGTAATTTATATTCAATGCACTATTTTAAAATGTATGCTATATAAAAATATATTATTACATTTATTAATAAAAGTCCACTTTAATTGTGTGTGTATGGTTGAAAGATGCAAAAGGCGTCATCTAATTTCCTCAGTTGGTATATACATTTGTACATACTTTATTACATACATATTGATACTCAAGGTCCATTAAGTAACATAACACATATATGTCTTAGTTTCTAAATGAATTAGTACGTTCTCACGAATGAAAATTAAAATAGATATACATGTAATTTCTTTTTGTGCTCTGAGCATCAGTATTACATATATAAAACGTATCTGTATAATTGCAATGTTACAATTGTCTTCCATCTGTATACATTTTCAAATTCCAGTCCTCAAAGTTCGTATTTAGTTTCCTTTATCTACATTTTTAGAACAGAATCCCTAATAGGAATCCATGCACAAGTACAACGATTATACTTGTAGGTAATTCAGGAATCAAATGATACAAAGACCTGTGTATGCTCGTGCACCGAGCCTGGAAAATGTTAATTTCTTTAATGAGGACATGAATAGCAAATATGACATAAGTACAGTCTGTCAAAAATGTATCCAAACACTATTCCTTATTGACGCCTTTTGGGTCATATGGAAAAACTAAAAATATCATCATACTCGGAATGATATATATTATAAATACATGTGCATCTTATTTACACAAGGCAACGTATTCATATATTTAATAATTTTTCCCCGAAATTTCAAATAGCAACACGAACTTTTTATAATCTCACAAGATCTGTCATTTCGCAATTAAGTAAAATAATAACTTGCGTATGTTTCTGACTGTAATTATAGGACATATATGAGAAAAACAGTTTTTAATAAAGATGTGAATCTTGCTAGCTGATGAGAGGATAAGATTTAAATTTCGTGCAATTATGTTTGAGACATTGTTGAATCGTATTACTTTTGAAATTTATAAGCCTCACAAATCCTAAATATTTTAAATATAAAATTATTAATTGCTTTAGAAACGAAAAATACATATATTGTATTTGGGATGTTTAATAGATTAGTGCATTAGGAAACTTCATTTGATCGACTGATTGATTAGAAATGTATAAGGAAGAGAATGACACACATATTTAACATAAGAAACTTCACATTTCAACCAGTCGGAAGTCACTGCCTAAAATGAATGAGTTTTATATAAATTTGGGCTACTTCGTTTTAGAGAATCAGACTAGGTCATCAAAAGTTGGAGTTTCCCTTTCGATCCGAAAGGCGTAAATAACAAGCTGTGTTGGAATATTATTTTGATCGACTGTACAATATTTCTATGCGTTCTTTTACGTTTCTTCTTATCTCACCTACACTAAATTTGATCGAGTGTGCTCCATATTAAAATTTAGTAGAGTTCCTCTTACGATATATATAATTCAGTATCTGCAATTGCTTAACTACTAAATTTGACAATACCACCAATAATAAGGGGAATATGCATGATTTTCTATATTATACAGTCAGCAAGTTTATCACTATCAAAAATAAAACACATAGTTCAAACCTGCATCGCAGTTTGAAATAAATTAAATTGCAAGTTTAAATAAAAGAAACTTGAGTATTCGAATGCAATATAAACTTAATAATGCTGAAATTTTCGTTAAAGACAGGTAAAATGACAACCAATCAAACTGTCCGTAATTAAATGTCTTCTAAAATGTCATTAAATGAAATTAATGCAGTCTGGAACCCACAGGCGCTATTGTGCAGCTATTCATGGAATTTTATAGGAAGTGAAGAATTGTACTCTGAATTTTGTTTTCCAATGTGTAATAACACAGCAGTACGAGGAATGTGAAAATTAAAGTAGATAGCTAAATCTCTCATGCATTGAAGGAATGTAATTAAAACGGGCGAACAAATGTATCTCCGTATGCCAAGATTGTTTTTTCTAGCCACATAGGTGATATGATAAGAAATATGTGCTTTAAAAATAACTGTTATATGAATAAACGAAAAATTGTACCATATATTAGCCGGTATTTAAAGCAAGGTTTATTTAAATTCATTATTTCTGTTTCGAAAGATGTAGTCGCCCTCTGGAAACAATAGCTGCTCCTGTATAATTAAAAGGACGTAATACGCCCAAAATAAGTGCTGGAATAAGCCTTAACCTGCTGAGCAGTCGTATAATATATCTTTTGCCTGGATCAGGGCACATGGGCCGCTACATTTAAATATCACTGTGCAATGTTACGGATATATGAAAAGTTTCACTGTACTTTGTATCTATTCAAATAATACATAGCTCCCCGGGGATTTTACTCTGAGGACCCGAGTTCGATTCTCAGGGAGCTATGTATTATTGGACCTACGACTTTAACTACTGAATCGAATTTAATAATGAATGGTGGATCTTTTTGTGTGTTTTTGGTGCAAGGTATGTACTTTTCTTTTGAAAAATCATTTGAAAAATCAAATTGAAATATCATTTTTCAGTCATTTCCTTGAGTGTTAATGGGCGTACAGCCAAAATTACTGAACCGATTTTTATTAATGGTGGCTTATTTTATGTGCTATGGCGGGAGGCGCACACATTTTGTTTTTAATCTTAAAGATGCATTTGAGTTGGAATTTCAAATTCATAACATGTGTGGTTTAAAATATTATAAAAACAATCTAATCTAACTTAAAAGAAAAGTATTCTTTAAAAATACAACACAAAGTAGATTAGTAATGGTATAAACTGATTTTAGAGGGCAAAAACAATTATTTTTCTTAAGATACAAACACAGATGAACCATTATGTTTGCATACCTAAAGTATTCAAGCGTTTGCATACCTAAGGTATGCGAACGTTCTCTTCTGTAGTTCAAAACCAGTCGATAATACTACTAATTTGTTTGATACTCTGATTTTACCGAATATGTTTTTAGTTACCTTTGCAGCAGTTGAGAGATGTATTTTAAATATATTTATATTTGATACAATTATTTTCCATGTTGGGAAATTTTGGGAAACTTCAATTTAAAAGCTCAAATATGATTACTTTTTACATCGAGTTTAATAATGTTTTGCCCTTAAATTATTCTCGCAAAATAAAGAAACCCGTTTATGATAGGATCGTTTGCTCCTCATTATTTATTCATTAAATGATGCATGTTATTTTTACACCATTAATTTAAATTGTTGCAATATTAAGCAAATGTCTATTTTGAATTTCTTAGTTATTACACGCGGCTAATTAAACTTCTAGCACTTTCGCATTTATTTTCATTGTTAGTAGATATAACTAATTTATATATATCGCTTCGATTAGAAGTTGTATTTTGCGTTTCAAAGCAAGCAATAATATAATTATTGTAAAATTACTAAATAATAAAAAATAATGCTTAATATTTTAAGTAATATGTTAAGAATATAAAGTTTTCAATTTAATTCATTACATATGGATTTTAAGTTAGTATGTAATGTTGTCGAGTTCGATAATCGTTCGGTAACGATAATCGTTCTCGAGATATTGCACGTTTTTCATACACATTTATTAAAAAATCAGAATTAAAAAAATTAAAAATATTGTGAAATATGTTTACTTTTCATATGTAATATCATGCGATAAATTTGGTAACATCATTCTCGTGGATTTAGCTCGTTCTATTTATGAGAAAAGATACGTCGGTTAATACATTTGTATTTGAACGACAATAGTCATATGTGGCGGGATGTGGCGAACTTGGCGACTGTTCAAATGTTGCAAAATTAACAAAAATGTCGCCAAATCAATTAAAATGACGCTAAATTAATGAGAATGGCGACTAGTTGACGAAAATTCAATATCTTGGAAAGAATATAAGTATCTACTATAAGAATAACCTGTTTTTCCTATGGTAACATTTGGCAATATTTTGGTGGCAAATATGCTAGAATATTTCCATCCTACTGACTTTTTAAAAGTTACCAAATTGACTAAAATGTCATCCAATTGATAGAAATTCGCTAAATTGATAAAACCAACTTTAAATCATTGAGATGACGTCTAATTGATGGAAGTTCAATATCTTGGAAAGAACATAAAAGTACATTATAAGAATAACCCATTTCTCCGTCCGCCCGTTACGTTTGGCGAGAAATTTAGCGGGACATCGCCAATTTGACGACTATTTTAATTATTGCCAACGTGATAAAAATGTCAACAAATTGATAAAAATGATGCCAAATGGGAAGTAATGTTTCGAAAATTCTGATTTCCGTCATATGACGAGCATACTTTCCAGTATACTATAAGAAATGCTCTTTTCCCCTTTTGTCTGTAACACTTGGTGATGCATTTTGGCGAACTTGGACAATAATCTAGTAAAATAGCGAATAATCTAGTGAGATATTTTGACCCAGATTGATGATAATATCGTCAAAATTTAAAAAATGACGCTAAATTAATGAAAATGGTTCGAAATTAATGAATTAATTATTTAAATATTTTATAATTAATTCATTAATTAGGTGTCATTTATATATGGACTATATCGCTTATTAAGGATGCTATCAACATTTATAATAGTTTATTTAAATTTGGGCGAAATATAAGTTAATTGGGTACTTTGAAATAGCTTTACATGTTGTCATCCGGAAAATTGCTAAATGAACAATTCAACGATAAAACCATAGTACCGTGGATCTTATATATAGACTGTAAAATAAGTAAATTCATTGCAATAATATAAGAAAAAGTCATGTGCTGCCCACATCAGATTCTTTTCTGTTATATTTAATCATGTACAGGCCTACTCAAAAAGGACAATTAAATTATATAACATTTTTACATTCCTTATATACATAGTATACTGTATACGGAAAGCACTGTGACGGGGTCGAAAATTCGAATTCGAATTTGCGACGGAAGAGCAAGTTTCAAGCATCCCTGAACACGAATCAAACGTTTTTGAGATGATGTCTGTGTGTGAAAGTATGTGTGTGTGTGTGTGTCAGTGAGTCTGTGGAGACGATATTTCACGAACAAATGGAGCTATTTGAATGAAATTTGGTGCTGAAACTGCAACCCGTGAATACTGAAAGTCTATTGTTTTTAAACGCAATCGAATATTCAGAACTCTCTAACATTTTCAAGTGAAATTTTGAAAAAATCCTCAAAAAATCAAAACCTTTAATAAATGCGCAAATCATCATTCCTTATGTAATGTCTCGTTAGAAAACGATTGACATAAACTTTGGAATGCTAACACGAACCGTTATCCAGATATTACAAATTTTCCAAATATATTTATCAAAAAATTACATGAAATAAAAAAAAATTCTTAACTATAGGGAAATATGCTCACTCATAATGTGTAATGTCGGGATTCGAAATCACATTAATTCTGTGTATAAGTGTATAAACTCATCTAATGTATTTCAGGTCATCTAATTTATTTAAAGCCATTTAACTTATTTTAATTCTGTTTGAAACATCCTCTGGTCATTCTTTATGAAACTTATATGTTTTAGAACTATTTCACCCCTTAAACCATTATCTGAGTTCATTTTAAAAGTATTACGTCCGGGAGCATTCGAAGGGCCATTTTCTTTCCGTTGAATCGAGGTCATCGTTTTCGTAAATGCAAATCTCAAGTTCAAGTTTCGTTTCCCATCCGATATATGTGTTTCATGCTAGGAAGTAAGTGTTGATGCTCATGTCGGCGGGATTCCCCCGTTTTGAGTCGCGACAAAGAGGGACTGGGTGTTGGTGTCATGGAAATAATTTTGGCGGTTAATGTTTGAATTTGAAGCTCTCGTGACGTCCATGGGGTGTGCATAAAAGTTTCGCACTCGGTTCTGGGGGGCTCATTTCCCTCTTTGATTGTCTAACATCTCTACGACTGTCCAGGCTTTGACCTCGGTGTTTTCGATTCTCACTCTGGGCCTCGGGAACTTGGCCTGATTGCCAGTCCCCTGAGGTTCGTGGGAGGATTCTTCCTGCTACGGTGTCTGGGGAAATGTGACCCTGAGATGTCGAGGTTGATCCGAGGTCCTTCCGGATCGAAGAGTCAACGCTTCCTGCGAGGATGATCCGATGCCATGTCGGATCAAAAATCGGAAGAACTAACGATCTCTGTGAAGGATGACCTGAGGTGATGCCTGGTCGGTTGCTGACGAAGCCGGATTTGTGTTGGCTGCCCTTGTCTAGGAGGAGGAAGCGATTTCCCGTTCATGACCATGAGCGCCAGTCTGGACTGTGTGACATGTATAGCACCGCTAGTGTACCTGACCCGTTATTTATGGGACGAATATTTGCTAAGATTCACCGTTGGTCTGTTTGGAGATCCCCTTCCACTTCTCGGAGAAGGACCTTTTCTTCGTTTTGCGATATCGTCAACTTGGCTCAAGGTAAGCCTTAGATTTTTGGTTACTTAAGGAATCTTTGCGTTCCTTGGCGACTCACACTAAATTAATTCCAGATTACAAACTTTCAGAAAGATCTCTGAGCCTGAGCAGAATTTATTTAAAATGTTTCTCTGCTGGCTTCTGATACAAGTTAACAAAATACAGAATTTTTACACTGAAGTATTTTCTAAGATTTAACATTTAATTACAAATATATATATATATATATATATATTACAGAAATTTATTTATTAGGAAGGGAGAACTCAGTTCTTATATTTGAATTCTTCTTTCGAGTGCTCGCCCCTGTTTAATTGACATAATTCATGAAATTTATTATTATAAGTTTTGCCACTGATTCATTACATTTTGATTACTACTGTTTGAAGCTTATGGAAAGCTTGTGGCATGTTAACTACGATCCTTGTGCTCCTGAGTCCAGTGGATGATGCTGATAAAGATTCAGCTGTAATTTTTAGTACTCCATGATTTAATTTCGGGAATAAATTATGTTTATTTTTAACTTCTAAAATGTGGTGTATTTATTTTGCTTTACTGTGATATTGATTTATTATTTATATGTTGCTGAAGAATATGATGATCCTGCAAGGTTGGGGTTTAAGTTTTAGGTGTTTTGGTTCTTCTGTGTTTTCGGCCAGGCCATCTTGGAGTTTTTCTTCTCCGGACAGGAGGGTGAACCCAAGTGGGTTATTTGCGGTATATTCGATCACGGGTTTGTTTGTGATTCTGGTGCTTGCGTGCATCTCTAAATTCTAAAATTAAGAGGATCCGCATTCCGCTATAACAAATGCAATAAATTTGTTGACATCATTCTCGTGGATCTAGCTCGTTCCATTCATGAGAAAATATGCTTTGGGCAATAGTTTTTATTTGGACACCAATAGTCTTATATCGACTATAAGAATAATATATTTCTCCATCTAAAACATTATGCGATATTTTGGCGATAAATTTGACGGAATGTCGACGCTTGGTGATTTTTTTAAATCTTGAAAAACTAACGAAATTTTCGCTAAATTAAGAAAAATGACGCTAAATGGGAAGTAATGTTTTGTAAACTTTTTATTCCGTCATATGACGGGCATACCTTCTAGTATATTCTTATTAGAAAACTCTTTTCCTCACTGATCTGCAACAGTTGGCGATACATTTAGCTAACTTTGTGAAAAATCTAATGATATATCGCCGACTTGTAAATCTGTAGCCCCAGATTGATGAACATATCATTAAAATTGTAAAAATGACGCCAAGTTATTGGAATTAACGCCTAATTGATGAATTTATTATTTACATATTTTAATATATGGGCAATATTGCTTATCGAGGATGAAATCAATATTTAAAATTATTAATGTAGTGTTGCGCGAAATATAAGTTAATTGGGTAGGTAAAAGTTTTGCATGTTGTCATCAGGAAAAGCCACAAATGTACACAATTCAACGTGAGATACAGTGGACCATAGATCTTATATTACATCTATTTCGACAATAAGAGCTTGCTATTTAGTTCCCAATAGTTCAATGGTATAGCTTCGCCTGGCCAGTTCGTATATCTAGGTATTATTCCCGGTTGAAGCAAGATTTTTTATAATCTTATACAACATTTTTTCACTGTGAAGAAATAAATTCATTGCATTATATAAGGAAAGTGATGTGCTGCTCACATCCTATTTTTAATTGCACAATCAAAGCGCTTTAATTGTATTTATGCTTAATGAATATGGTGTACTTGAAGGATTAATTCAATTTTGCCCATGTTCCATCACTATTACTTTTTATTACTTTTACAATAATGTATATCGCGTACGCCAATGGATTTGTCAAATAGAAAAAAGTCTTAATACCCTATGTTTCTACAATAGATATATTTGTAACTAACATTTTGATTTAATATTGATAATTTGTCTTATGAGATCAGCTAAATTTCAATGAATTCTTCAAAATCATTTAAATTCATAATTTAACAACACTTCTCACTAAATTTGCTCAATAAAAATGTCTAACGGATTCTCTTAAATGGTAAAGTGGGTAGAAATAAAAGTGAAATGACAAGTATTTTTTTTCAGAATTTTATCTCAGTTTATTGAAAACCTTTAAAAAGTAATTTTCAATTAAATTTGAAGTTCAGTTTTAGTATATGCAAGTTAAAGGAATAAAAAATATGTTTATTATTATTATCAGAAGTCAACAAAAGTGTATATCAAGTATTCAAAATGTATGACTGAGAATTCTGTAAAAATTGGTGGGTTACTGACTGAAATAATTCAAATTCCATTTCTATATTTCACCTTATTCAAGATACAGTTCCCTCAGACTCCTAAACAAGTAGATATGATTGAAAAAGTGATAAATTTGTATGCACAAGTTCCTTAAACGAGTTGAACAATCAAAATAAAGTGTAATAGTTTTACAATAAAATATTTTTCATTTATTTATAATATATATTGTAAAGAATGTTAAAATTGTTGATTTATAGATTCCTAAAACGTGTAAATTCACCAAAAAATGTGAGTCAGATTTTTAAGAGAGATGGACGTGATTGAGTTGGAACTATAAGTCGATCATACTGTATTCAATGAATGATTTGTATTTAACTAAATGCAACTCATGGAAAATATATTATAGTCAGATGCTGTAAATCCAAAGCGTTTTAGGTATCGGATTTTTAACCGCATCACAATACTTTTATTTTATATATACTATGTTACATTTATTTTATATATATTATATTACTTTTATTTTATATATACTAAGTATTGTAAGTAAAGTATACTAATCATCTTATACCAACACATTTCTAAAAAATAAGCACAACTTTATGAAAGTTAAGAAGGATTTAGTTCATAAAATTAATGTCTTTTTGACCTATTTTCGGAAGGTAGCGAATCAAATGCTGAACAACGATTATTTTATGGATGATTTCGAATAAGAGATAACCATTCTTTAGTGTCAAATTTTTGGCTCATTACGTTACGGTTAACGTTTAGAATCAGAAATCATAGGTCTTTCCAGCAGAGAATTAGAAATTACGAAATGGTAGGAATGAATCTAAAGTTTCAAAGATAGTTAAAAACAATTTCTTCAGGAGTATAAAAATAAAAATTTTGTATTGATGTGTCTTCGGGTGTTTAGTATTAAGTTGAAGGATCCCTCTATACTGATTACTCAATTAAAAGCAAGTTAATCCAGAAATGCATATTTTCAATTTATTTTCTAAATATATGTCTATAACTTTTTGATTATTATTTGATTTTCAAATAATGAGACGGAAATATGGTAAGGCAAATCTGTGTGTGTGTGTGTGTGCCCCCTTCCATTTCAGTCATATGTATGCACCTCTTGTGCGTATGTTCCACTTTTCATATTCTAAAAATTGCATCTAAGTCAACCATTATTTTTAAGTATATTGTTTCCATTAGCTAGCCTCGAATTTCCAATATACGCTTATAAACTGTCCGATTAATTGGGCTTTGATTTTTACCATCTAACAAGAAAATATCCCAAACTAACAGTCTAAAAACTAAGAAAAATTTAAGTATTGTGAAGATGATCTTAAACAATGTACGAAAATCGTAAGAATTGCTGTTAATCTTGTTGACTGCCATCAAATGTCACAATTTTAAATTCTATAATACTCAACTATAAATTTTATTAGATTTACTTTACAACCGTGTAATATAAAAATCTTCAGTCCGAACTTGCCACTTCGATATGGTTTTTGTATTTTACCTTTGAGTGTTTGTCGAGATCTTGGACGTACAATAAGAAATATATGAGAAATAATATATTGAAGTGCACAAAACAATACTCAGTTTTTTTTCCAAACGCGGTTTAAATGCTCGCATTCAACAAATTTGATACCTTTATAATTTTTGTTCCTTAGGATGAAATTGAGACTGAAAGGGCGGTTATTGCATATGTCCGCAAGACCAAAGAAATGTTGACGATCAAAATCGAGGTCAATGAAAAAGTGACAGTCAAGGTTAATATTAAAATGATAGTCAATGTCAAGAACAGAGTGAAAGTCAAAGAAAAAGTGACAAAACATCATACAGTAACTTTTAACGTTGCTTTTGGTAGTTGGGAAAACATTTTGATAATTGTATTGAGTCAGAAAGAAATTAATTTGAAGGAGACAAAATTAACAGGACGATAAATTCACTTTAAATATGATATTTTTAGAGGTTCTGGGCGTATTTAATATTGCATTCCATATATAAATATATATTATTAATTAACATTGTGTTTGTTTTGGTGTAGTAATATTTTTCATCCTGTGGAACTTCTAAGGAAATATCTATTTATAAAACTAGATAAATATCTCTTTAGATATATCTCGAGAGAAAGTTCTGGAATAAATTACAGATCGCTCTAAATTCAAGACAAAAGTTTTCTAATTAAAGAAAGTATTCTCTGTGGGAAACTTTTCAGTTTATTTTCATATTAAGCTCTGAGACGAAATTGAAGTTTCGATCGAACACCTGTTGGGCTTTTCTCTTTATGCATGTAACAACAGAGGACAAAATTTTACCATAAAGTTAAAGTTTGAAGATTTGTTAGGGCAGAAATTATATCTGTACAATAATTTCAATTAAATGAGAACTTTTAACATTTAAAACATATTAATGTTTGTTTTCAAATGACAGTTTAAGAGAACACTTGTTGAATGGAGCATAAGTGAAGTTATAAATGAAAAAAAGGTTGAAGAATCATATTTTAGTAAAAATAAATAAGTTTTTCTGAAATTAAAATACTTTATAACAGTAGAATTCTATAATAAAATATATAAACTGGCTTTGGAAGCAAAGATCAGATCACTTCTTTTGGCGTTTCTAGTTCAAAACATAGGGATTCTTCTTGGACCATATAATTAAATTTTACTTTGATAGAGCCTTTCATTCCTTTGATGATGTGATTGTTCTGTATTTTTATCCTGTAGAAGGAAGTTGTTTGTTATTCCAAAAACGGTTCATACTTTATATTGACTATTTATGTTGTTACTAACGAAGTATTTTGACTTGAGACTGTTTTAGGAAACGAATTGAATGAATTTAAACAGTGATGACTTTGTCTACTTACATTATTATATGACTCATTATTATATTACTATATTATATTACTCATTATGTTACTCATATTACTATAGTATATTACTCATTATTATATTACTATATTATATTACTCATTATTATATTACTATATTATATTACTCATTATTATATTACTATATTACATCACTCATTATTATAGTACTATATTATATTACTCATTATTATAATACTATATTATATTACTCATTATTATATTAATATATTGAATTACTCATTATTATATTAATATATTAAATTACTCATTATTATATAACTATATTACATTACTCATTATTATATTACTATATTATATTACTCATTATTATATTAATATATTACATTACTCATTATTATATTACTATATTATATTACTCATTATTATATTAATATATTACATTACTCATTATTATATTACTATATTAAATTACTAATTATTATATTACTATATTATATTACTTATTATTATACTACTATATTATATTACTCTTTGTAAGGATGCAAAGTAAAAGAGGGGTATCCTCTGTAGTATGCACCCTGCTTTTCCCTAGGTTGAAAAAGCTTTGCTGCACTGTTTGACGATGAGTAGCCATTGTGTTCATGAAGAATGCGATAGAACGCCAATACTATTCATTATTGTACAGTGCGGGACCTGAAAGAAGCTTTTACAGAAGATAGTTGATTTGTTAACCTATCTATTTAATTAAAAAACTTTACCCTACAAGGCAACTGGAAATACAATATTTCTATCTAGTTTTAATTTTTACTCAATGTGTTTGCACATAAAGTATAATAACTGTATACTCATCTGGTTTTGAGCACTCGTATTCACAGACACAAATGTACTCAAGCACATACACAAGCAGACACACACACACTATCTCTCACACATATGCACACACTGACACACACACACTCTCTCACACATATACAGACGCAGATACACACGCACACTCTCTCACACACACACATACATTCATACAAACATATAGATGCACACATTTTCGAAACTGTATAAAATGCAAATGAAAAGACTTTAAACGTTTTTTTTCAACAGAATCTTGAATTCAAAAGTTTTAGGAAGCAAGTACTTTAAACAATAGTAGAGAAAGATAAATATAAATATCGGGGACCTTTTAAATGCTAGATAATCTTTCCAAATTAAAATATTAGCATTATTTCGACTGTATTAAGTTTACTTGATTTCATTCGTATCACCCAACTTCCTTGAGATACGCTTCTGGCCGCACAATAACAAAACTGTTTATTTTTATTCTGATGTTTAAAACGATTATTCGAAATTTCATCATCATCGCATTATATGCAGGCCTTGTGTATACTGGATGCTTTAAAAACATTTTACAAATAAATACGTTTTGAAAATGGTTGCCGACAAATGGTTCAAATTTCGGAAATGCTTCAAATAAGGTTGAATTACAAAAAATATATATATTTGGTACCATTACACTCTTTAGTAAAAAAATCTTATGTGAGCAACACATGACTCTCCTTATATAATGCAATGAATTTACTACTTTTACAATTAAAAAAATGGTATTCTTATAGTAGATACTTATACTCTTTACAAGATATTGAATTTTCTTCAATTAGTCGTCATTTTCATTGATTTAGCGTCATTTTTATCAATATGGCGAGATTTTTGTTAATTTGGCAACAATTAAAAATGTCGCCAAGTTGGCGACATTTCACCAAATTCGTCGCCAAAATCCTCGTCAAACGTTATGGACGGAGATATTAGTTATTCTTACAGCAGATAAATGACTATTGGCGTTCAAATACAAAAGTATTGCTGAAAGTATATTTTTTCATGAATGTAACGAGCTAGATCCACGAGAATGGTGTCACCAAATTTATCGCATGGTATTATATAAGAAAAGTGAACATGTTTCTCAATAGGAAATATTTTTTTGTCATTTTATATAACTTTTCGATAATTTTTTTGAAAAATCTGCAATATTTGGAGAACGGTTCATGTTAGCGTTCTAAAATTTATGTCAATCGTTTTCTAATGAAAAATTACATAAGAAATGTCTATTTGCGTAACTTTATTAGCAGTTTTGGTTTTTTGATGATTTGTTCAAAATTTCACTCGAAAATTTATAGGGGTTCTGAAAATTCGATTGCGTATAAAATTAATAGGCTTCCAGTCTTTTCAGATTGTGATTTTTGTACCAAATTTCGTTCGAATCGGTCCATTCGTTTGCCAGTTATCGTCTCCAGACTCTCACTGACACACATACACACACACACACACGCACATACTTTCACACACACACTTCAAAAATGTTTGATTCCTGATCAGGGATGCTTGAAACGTGCTCTCCCGTCGAAAATTCGAATTTTCGACCCCGTCACAATACTTTCCTTATACATTATGTATATAAGGAAAGTAAAAAGTAAGAATATTAATTATTTATGCAGGGTCCTCTCTAAAAGGAAACTCCCACTTGCAAACATTTTCTTTTCTATTTTAAGTTCATTTGAAAAAATAACATCCTGTTCTCTACTAGTTTGCAAAACTGAACGGGAAAAATTCGTCACACTTATAGAACTTAAATTACTTTGAATAAAAGAAAAGCTTAGATTTCAGAAGTGTTACAAAAATTTGAATTTTATTAAATAAAACTTGCGTTCGAAATATTTCATGCGTATCTATTTATCTTTTTTGTGATATGTCACAAATTTACATTTCTACTTTGATATAGGGTCCCCAATCACAATGTTCAATTTATAATTAAAGAAAACTCGCTCAATTTTAAAGATACAGATATGCGGGTTTTTTAATGATCTTGTTGCCTTAAAAATAAAAAAAATTGCTGATTGACCAAATTTGTCTAAGAGGGTCGTATAAAAATTTAAAAAGTGTAACTTATTGAAAATTAATGGGAGGACTATTTCATTAACGTAGTCTTATTTCCTACCTTACTTTTAACATTTTTGCAATTTACATTGCCCATTTATCTCCAACAGGTAAAGAATTAAAGCGCGTTTCAATATTTTCAGGACGCTCAGTTATATATATATATATATATATATATATCGTGCGGAAATTAAAAGTTAGATTCAAGTTATGCGGTGTTCAATATGCGTACAGTACGTTGCAAACTTCGAAATCAAATACCCCATACCACCATGATACTCTTCGATATATGTAAGTAGAAAGTTAAAATTACAAATACTTGTAATACCTTTGGTCCAAGTATGACAATCATTCGATGAAAAAAGAAGTTAGAATGAAAATGCCGTAAATCGATCAATAGATAGGAAGTTGTTTCTGGCAGTAAAGAACTCGGTAAATATTTTCTGTGTCGCGTTCAAGTACTATTTGATAAAGTGTTCTTTGCAGAATACTAAAAAAGTTGGTTCTGGTCAAAGAATGTAATACGTAAATAAAAAGATTAGTCGTTGTCAGTATTTTGTTGATTAAAGTTCGTCAAAAATAATTATGTCATTTTAAGATATCGAAGGCTGGAATGGGATTTAGTGCTTTCGCATTTATCGTTTGTTTCAGTTTGAAAATAATTTGAATAAAACATTATATAATATTTCATACTCGAGCTAATACTCAGCGTTTCCCTGGATTTAAGATACAAACCTTTGATCAAAATTCCAAGGCAAAATAATTAATTTTCAAAACAAACGAACTTTTTAAAAATAAGCCAGTTTAGAACAACAACAACAAAAAAAGAGCACACAATGATTTCCGTGAACATATTTTCTTTGCCATATTAAATACGTCCACGATTTCAATTGTGACTTCACGAAACATGAACTTGGCCCGCTCACTTTCCCTGTTAGCTGTCGAAATTGAAATTACGTTTACTGACCCAATTAGGTAAATATATAAAATAAATAATTAGTTTTTTATGGTAATATAAAAATATATTTTCCTTTTCATGTCAAAATTAGAATCGTCTGAATCTTTAATTTGTCGTTGCATAAAAATATAAATGAAATTGCATATATTTCGTAAATTTCGATGAATTAAAAAATATAATTAGGAAGGATTTATTTTACAGATTGTGTTTAAAACTCGGGATAGACAAATCCAGTACCGACGTAAAGTAAAAACAAATTTGTTAAAATTAAACTGATAAAATTATATTAAAGAACTAAAACTACTTAATTGCTTAAAATTGGACTGCTAAATGTTTAAAAAAGTTGATGGACTGCGAAAATGGAACAATAATTTCGTTATATTTAGATATGCAATATAAATAATTATTATATGCATTTTGATTGTCCTATACTTGTAATATATTGAATTTATTATGTGGGGTTAGATTATTTGCTAGCTAACCCCATTGTATACTTACAGATTTGTATACTTAGACATTGTTTACTCTGCATACCAGGTAGTTATAATTTTTACCACTTTACAACATAGTTGAAATGTGCTTATGACTTTGATAATTCTCTCTGTCTGTCCGTTCGCACGATTACTGCTGAAAAATGACTTCATCAAATGCAATATTGCATCATAGATGCGATATTGAATCATAGTGGATTTACGTTTAAAAGTGCCCATACGTCAAAATCTCGAATACGAAAGTTTTCATGAAAACAATATTTTCCATGCAATCTCTATACAAGCTCTAAGTAATGAGAAAAGAAAGCAAAATATGAAGAAAATACACTATATAAAAATGTATCAGGATTAAGAATGCAAATATCTTTCATATTTATCGTTTGTTTGATTTAAACCTAGTTTTATGAAAGAAAAATGATGGAAAACAATATCTGCACACAATGTCAAATGAAGTGGTAGGAAAAGTATGATATTTCTATAAAACAGATAAATAACTCCGTAACTTCAATCGTGTTCAGGAAAACTGCCAACTGAACCTTAACACATGGGATCAAAGGGGCGTTATTAGATTGCATTAGTGAGTGTGGATAACAGTTGGTCTCAACTCTATGTAACACAAACGGAAAAAAATGTGTATATTTTTTAGGATGCAATATATAAATCAGTTCTAGCAGAATTGAGGAATCATATCTAGTTTACCAAAAATGATAATATATATAGATGCATAAAAATACAAGTTATAACTGATATATATATATATATATATATATATATATATATATATATATATATATATATAAAGTAGTGTAGTAAAGTAATTTTAAAATAGCACTTTTTTCGATCTTTGGACCGACCTTTTTTATTTTAGCTTTTGCTGACTTGTTTTGAGCATTCTAGTGGGAGATATATAAATTTCATTCTTTAAGATAAATTTGATTTAACATTTCAAAAATGGATAAAATCTCGAATCATGGTGCTCTGTGGTAAAATAAAATCTGCGATGCATAATATATCATTGCGTAATCATGTTGATAGCTTTTCCTACATGAAAGACTGAAATCTCACAAAAATACCACACCATGGTACAAAAATTCCCTGCCATATTTAAAAAAACGAAACCTCCTTCCAAGTAAGTTATGAAATCTCAAAATGGTTTACAACAAGTTCAGGTAATTCAACTTAAAAAAATTGAATAGGATTATAAAAGCCTGTGATTACGTGGAAGATTACGATCCTTCAGTAGAATACCCTAGAAATTACAGCTCTGGCTCCTTGGAAAGTTGACGCAAGCCATTTTAAAATCTTATAACTTTTTGGAAAGAGATTTTTGTACTTAGTTTTTGTACGAGTTTTGTTAAAGTGCTCTTTTTGCGATCATCGTGAACTGCATTCAAAGCAGTTAGACTTTTATCTAAAAAATTAATGAAGATGCTCTTTAGTGGCTAACTGGTGTACTTGGATGGCATGTTAGGGAAAGTACTCACTGCCAAAAGGCCGACTAAAATGTCATACGGAATAAATAATCCAATCTTTATAATCTAAAAATGATTTCTGTTAAAAGAAAAATTTGGGGACATACAATACCATTGAGATAACTGCCTTCCCCGAAACATTTAAGCAAGTTATATCTCATTACTTTGTAAAATAAGGGAAACATTGACTTTATTTATAATTTAATTAGTTGCATATATCACAAGTGTAATTAGGTTATATTTTGGGGATGTGACAATAAATTACAATGCTGGGTCTCTGCGACCCCAACATTATTTGATGAAACATATGCAGTTTGTATGAGCAAAGCTTGGCTATCGTATTAGATTAGGAGATACACTTTTTTTTTACCTCTGTCGATTTTTTATACACACAGAGCTTGCTGTGAACGGGAACTACTGTTTAATGTTAATTTCAAATTATTCGGATTCATAGTCAAAGCTTTCCAACCATATCTATGACTAGAATTTGGCATCTCAACTCAATCTGATGGGGTACATCTTTTTTTATGATCCTGACCCCTCCCTCCACTACATATAAATTGTATTTGTGACCTCTTTCAAGTGCATTATGCTTATTGGCTGATAAGAAGTAAATTTTTCAATTCTTAAAAGAAACCATAACTTCCGTTTTGAAGTAATCCACGAATGTTTAGAGATACGAAAATGTTGAAGTAAGATAGGCAATGTATTAGTGATGATATATCATACACATGGATTGATGAACAATCTGGCTTCTATTCCTACATATAAGAATAGGAAAATACTTGTATCAAGTTCAACTCTACAAATGAAATCTTTATAAACACTAGTAAGAATTTATTGAAAAAAGATATGCTGCGTTGATTTTTGATTACAAAACTTTTAAAGACTTGATTGTTTATCTATTTGCTTCGCATCTTACTAAATATGGGATGCAGCTGATTTCACCGAAAAAAGATAGTTATTTAAACAAAAAAATTTCATAAATTTAAGTAAATATTTAAACAGTTTTGTTATAACACAAATGATTATTTTAAATTTTTTACAGTACCAGCAAACCTGTGTTTAAGTTTATAAATTTCTAGTAATTTTGGCAAGATATGAAAAATTTTATTTTATTTCTTCATTATATTGATAAAACTTCAATATTTAACAACTATTTTTTTAAGAGATTAGAATATAGTTTTCCCAATCATTTATCAAACATCTAAAACACTTCTTCATTTTTTTATTTTTTTAATTAATGGTGTTGTTCAAGCGTGCATATAATTAAAAAAACTAATTACTAGAATTAAGCAAAGAACTAGTAAGTTAACATTAAACGTGAGAGGAATTTTATTAGCGAAGGAAAAAAAAATACGACAGTAGATTCCATTTGTTACGCGGGAAGACAAATGTAATTTTGCTAAAGAATTGAAAATATAATAAATTCCGTTTTATATACTGAATATAATTCAAAGAGTAAGGAATTTGGATTTTTCTTTTTACGGATAATTTTGATTTATTGAAATGTAAATACATACTTCTTATATTTACTTACATATGTATGTAAGATTTTCACAGATACTATGAGTAAAAAATATATAATTATATATACACTTGGATTTTTAATTTCTGGAATAAGTTTACACTACATAATTTAGACTAAGTTTTTCTGTTTGCAGGCAATCTACGGTCATTTTAAGGAAGGATAAATGTGCATATTTGGAGCTGTAAGAAGCAGATATATGCCGTATGAGGGCTAACCATATTGCCATAAACACAAAGAGTATTATACGCGCCTTAGTGATTTGACTACATTTTATTTATCTTAAAGCTCAATATGCTGTATATACATAGAATGTTCTAAAATGCATCGCTGTATTTAATAAAACCACAGATTTAGAAGAAAGTATTTTCAATAATCTGTTCATAAACTAGTAGATATCTGTTTTTCTATTTTCTGCGATCCATACATTCATCATAGAAACTGAACTGTTTTAAATTATACTATATCTCCAATAAACATACGGCTTGTATTTGAACATAGAACACAGGTGGAATGCAATATCGCACTTCACAAGGGAACTGAAGAAAATAGATCATTCAAATAAATATTGTGATTGATTACAACTTATATACAAAATTATAATGAAGATTATCAGTCGGTAATATATATCTCGCAAAATTTATATATAAATTAAATTCCATTTATGCAAATTTAAAAATAAAGTTACTATAAATAAGAAGTAATATTTCAACGTTTAGTTGTGACGTTTTTGATATGTTGTCAGTATGCAGAACACAATAATATGCTGAGTTGTGGAACATTTAATGTTTTTGGATGCACAACATGTTATGCCTATACTTAGTTGTGGACACATTTGATGTTTTGTTTGTATGTAAAACGGACTTAGTTACAACACTCTGTAAATATTTACAACTAAACATTGTCACTATTGTAGATTGTATTTAATCACTTTATTTAAATCTTTATAAAAGAACAGACATTACACTTTTTGAGTTGTCACCTTTGAAGAAAGGTTGCGATATGAGTTAACATATACAGGGTGAGTTGGAATTGTTTTTACAAAAGCAGAGGGGTGATAGTATCCTACCAGACGAGCAATAATTACCATAGAACATAGGGTCGCATTGCACTCAGAGAGGCAGAAAAGAGTAAAATTAGAATACGAACCTGCACGTACACCAGTGTTGGGAAAGCGGATGAACGATACCAAACGTTGCACAAACAGATTTATTGTGCAGCGACAAACTCACAGCAAGTTCTCAAAGTGGCGACCACGCGTTTCGTTGCACCGTTTACACCGGCGAAGGAATGACTGACGCACCCTCTCGAAGATTCCCGGTTTTGTGTAAATGTGGTCTGCGGCAACAACGATGCGCGCGACGAGATCTTCCGTCGAGTTCACAGGCGTTTCGTACACTAAATATTTCATGTGGCCCCAGAAGAAAAAGTTCAGTGGGAATAACTTGTAGCGTTGAAGTTGTGCCGGTTTTTAAAGGGCAGCGTGTGCTCTGATTGGCTATCGCCGGAATCTACTAGGAGCCAGTTATGCTGATTCTGCTCCCTGGACATTTGCATACGGTAACTGCGTTCGTGTCTGGCGTAGGAGATACTACCTAGGCAGGTACACAATGACGTCCGAGGCGCTGACTGCGTCATGCTCGACGCGGTTTGACGTGCCTCTTTTCTGCCTCTCAGAGTTCAATGCGACCCTATGTTCCATGGTAATTATTGCTCGTCTGGTGGGGTACTATCACCCCTCTGCTTTTGTAAAAACAATTCCGACTCACCCTGTAGAATTAGCTAATTTTCTTAATATTTAAACAAAATATTTATGATTTGGATTGATTATCATTATTTTATCCAAAACAGTATCTTCATCTGGAACTGCACAGTAATTTGTCCCAATGTTTATTCCAAGTGAAGTTTGTTTCAAAGTTTATTCGAACTGACTTTTAGTTCAAAGCTGAACTTATGAGATCAATCAAACTTTTGTTTAATCAAACATACTGACTAATATCCAGTAATTTCCATTATTTCACATTTCTAAATACAAAATGTATTTCATATACGTCTTGAGTTCACTTAAAATGGTAGAAAAACCGACATCTTCCATTTTTCTACAGTGCCACATCCGTTACAAACGTCAGCGTGACATCAGTGGGAGAGAATTTCGTCATTTGTGACGACACGGTCAGTGAAGAATTTTCAGATGAGTTGCCAATTTCACCCCAACTCTGATGAGTTGCTAAGTTCACCACAACTACGCATCCATTTTTATTCATTATGTGCCTTTGTATAATTTATAAATGTTAAAAAATATTTGATATTCGGAATTCAGCTCATAAAATTATTGAAAATGTATTCCAAAATTCAAATTAATCTTCTTAAGCAAATAAATTAATAATATTTATTTTTATCATTATTTTCATGCAATTGATTAGTTTATAGTAATTTATAGTTTACATCGTATTTTCTAAATTTTTCTGTCGCATTAATAATGCTCTAAAATAATCAGAAATAGAAAAACAACAACTGAATAAATGGTTATTACATTGAAAACATTTTTCAACAGAAAAGATGAATTTGTTTTTAAAACTCAATTGAGCGAATTTTTTTAATGCAAGCATGCTCTTAACACGCCAAAGTTAATTTTGGCGAAACAAATTGTGTCTCGTCTTTTTTATTTCTTCCATCCATTTGAATCTGTCTTCTTGCGTGACAAATGGATTTTAATGTCATTTCCTTTTTTTTTCTAATTTTTTATCTTTTTTTTTTCTAATTCAATTCGTAATTTACTGTACATTCTTGTTTTATGTCAGTAATTAATGTATTTGTTATTTTAGATAATCCAGAAACATCCATGGGAAATGAAAATCTCATGTGGACAGCATATACATTTTACTTGAATTTCAAATTGGATATTTCTTTTCCATCGTATTCACAAGAGACATTAATTATTAAAACTTAGGGAAACGTTTACTGGTTTTTTTGGAACAAAATAACATACTTTATTACGAAATGTAAGTTATTTAAAATTATATAATTTACAGATTTATGTAGTTTAATTTTTCATTTTGAAACACGACGGTTTTCAGCTTACAGTAAGTTCTTGAAATTAGATCATGACGAAAAGTATCTCTGATCAATATCAGGGAGAGCCTGTTCAAGTTGCTAACATTAGTGAGAGAGAGCAATAGAGATAGATGGAGAGAGCGAGAGAGTTATGAAGAGAACGAGAGCGAGAGATAGAGAGAGCGAGAGATAGAGATAGTGAGAGCGAGATGGAGAGAGAGCGTGGGATAGATAGAGAGGGAGATGGAGAGAGATATGGAGAGAGATAGAGAGAAATGGAGAGAGATTGAGAACAAGAAATATGGATAGCGAGAGAGATGGATAGCGAGAGAGATGGAGAGAGATAGAGAGCGAGAGAGATGGAGAGAGATAGAGAGCGAGAGAAATGGAGGGCGAGAGAGACGGAGAGTGAGAGAGAGATGGAGAGCGAGAGAAAGAGATAGGGAGCGAGAGAGATGGAGAGCGAAAGAGATAAAGAGCGAGAGAAATGGAGAATGAGAGCGAGAGATTGAGAGCGAGAGAAAGAAATAGGGAGCGAGAGAGATGGAGAGCGAAAGATATAAAGCGCGAGAGAGATGGAGAGCGAGCGAGATGGAGAGGGAGCGAGAAATGTATATAGAGCAAAAGATGGAGCGATAGCGAAATATGGAGAGATAGCGAATGATGGAGAAATAGCAAAAGATGGAGATAGGAAAAGATGGAGAAATAGCGAAAGATGGAGATATAGAGAAAGATGGAGTGAGGGTAAGAGATAGAAAGAGAGCAAGAGAAAAAGAGAGAACAAGAGATAGAGCGAGAGCAAGAGATAGAGAGAGAGTAAGAGGTTGAGAGAGAGCAAGATATATAGATATAGTAAGAGGTAGAGAGAGAGCAAGAGATAGAGAGCGATATAGCAAGAAAGAGAGCGAGAGAGACGGAGAGAGAGGAAACCGGAAAAAGAGAGAGAGAGAGAGTTAATGTGAATTTTATTTTACTTGTAATTTTACAGAGGCGTATATTGTTCCGTAGCTTCACTTTCCTTTTCGAGATGTACTGCATACCGCTAAGGCATTGATTTGGAGTCCAACATTTTTTCCACAAACCTCCTTGAAGAGAAGCGAGAAGCTCTCCTGGTCCTGATGAAAAGCGAAACCAGTTCATGGATGATAGTATTCTCCATGAGAGTTTTATTTGCAATTTCTAGTTTTGGGTTCTAAAAATTGATATTTCGTTGGTTTTCATTTTTTGTTTCCTATTCCACTGGATATTACAAGAAGAAACAAAGAACAGATCCTTCTCACAATTTCAAATTATATTCAATTTTAACCATATATTGTCTCATAGTACAACCCGGCATCAAAATTCATGAAAGGGTTGGTTTTGATAAAAATAAATGCACGAACATGCAGCAAGGCGGACAGATAAAAGATGATGCTTTAAATAGTTAACCTGCATCCTAAAGAAACTAATATGCATAAATTCAGCGCAAATTCAAATTTTTTGCTCCTTTACGATGATCTGTCTATTCACATACAAAGTAGTTTTGAAAAAAGGAAAAATATTTAATGTATATTTTGCCCAACTGAAGAAATGTCTTGCATCGCATGCCTTAGAGTTATTATGCATTCCATTAAATGTTTACAGTTGTTGCTCATATGCTAACTTATAGGACATATGTTTGTTCACACATCAAAACACAGTGTTCAGCTGTTCACTTTCTCTATAAGTGGACAGTCAGTGAGACAAAAATTCTGAAAAAAGTATTTATTAGTCTATAGTATCCTTACAAGTATTAAATATGATAAAAGAGTATTATAGTAGTAACGTTTGGTTTAAATGATATCCAATAACATGCCTGCTTATAGTAAGGATAATATGAATAAATTAATACAAGGGTTGAAAATTGTTTAGGGTGTTTGAAAAAATAATTTTCTTTTTCTTTTTTTAACGTTTTTCATGTAGATTGTAATTCATTAAACATGCTTGCGAGATTATACTCATATATTTAATGCCCGCGCATACACACACACACACACACACACACACATACACACACACACTCATATATATATATATATATATATATACATAGTGTGTGTGTGTTTATAGATAAAATAGTAAAATAATAATATATTTCATTCGATTTACTTAACTTGTTTGCCAGATACATAACCCACACACGCATATATAGTAAATACGCAGTACACATACATTTAAAACTGGTTTATTCATATTCCGGTATACTCAAAATATATAAATCCGTCAAATCCGAAAGAAGGATTTTTGACTTGATCAGACAACTTCCTATTTACAGAAACTATCTATTGCAGGCAAAATATAAACTTCATAAAATAAAACGTTTCTTTTAGGGAAACATCAACGATCGGCAGATGCACTCCATATTACGGCACGGATAAGAGCCCCTGATAAAATCAAAGTAAATTCCAGAAAACTAAAACATCCTTGACCAAAACAAAGACGGAAATAACGAAACTAATGGGAAAGGTAAATGTGAATAGTCAGAAACAAAATTACCAGCATTTATTTCTCCTTTACGGGATCATTCAATTATCGGATTACCAATGTTTGCCTGAGGACAAATCCGAACATCCCCATTACATGGCAAAAATAACTGTTGATGCAGTTCAAATATTTTATTTTGTTGTAAATATTAATAATTTTATTATTACAAGCAGTATACCCATTCTTTGTAAGGAATATACATTATGGAGAAACATAAAATTCACAATTATGTGCAAATTCCTATAATATTCTACATGACATAGTTATTCAAAGCATTCTATTAAAATATTTAAATTAAGGCTCCGAAAGGGAAGTTTCAAAATATCTGTTCTCGTTATACACAATGATTTTTTCAGGCATATCTGTAGAATAAAACATCCTGACCCGTTTCTAAACAAATTTACTGAAAATATGAAATCGAATCAAAATATTCCAAAATGAAAGCTCTAAAATTGTATGGAAAAATATGCCCCGTACTACTTATATTCTTGTATATTAGAAGATAATATCCGAGTATTAGTAGAAGGTTACACGTACTACAATATATGAGTTTCAAATTCATATTTGACAAAATAAAACGAATAATGTGATAAATTGATATTATCAATAATCTCCTTACCTTTTAAACCCGAAATTCTTAATGGATATAACACAGTCAAAAATTCAATTTCGATAAAATGTTTTATATACATTTCTTTATTATTTAAATCGGAAAAAATTTAATAAAATCTTCTGAGGCATAAACTTATTGGATTTAAAGCCGTTGCTAAGCGAGATGATATAATTTTCTTCAAATAAATTGGCGGGGAAAATATCATTTGTATAATGCTAACTCTATGGAAGGTTTAATTATGGATTTTTATTAATATTTATACAACTCTGGTGCTGAAAACTCTAAAATTGGACTAAATTTTAAATTTGACTATTTAATGGCTACCCACAAAATTTTATGAAATTCTATGAAGCCGTTCTCTCGTGATGATAAGACAAACACATACCTATATACTAAAATATTTTCAATTTTATTTATATAGATTAAAAATTTTATTAAATTTAAAATAGATAGGATATCAGAGTTATAAACTATGTATTATTGAAGAGAATATTTTGGCATTTCATCGTCAACACGTCGGAATTAAGCATTTTGGCAAAAACTATTAATAAGCATAGCATAAAAACTATTAAGCATATTTTGACAAACACTATTTCAAGTTTTATATATGCCCATGATAAAGAACTTATGACACAAAATTGAAATATAGACCTTTAATGGGTAAATGCGCATGGGCTGAATCCAAATGAAAGTCATATGTATCTGTAACTATGAAATAAATAACATTTGACGAAACCGTTGGCGTTGAATTACGAAATTAATGTCTTTTCGAGTAAATGAAAAATTATAAATCCACAAAAATGGTATTAATGAAAGTGTAGCATAATATTCATATGGAAGGCAAATATTTTAACGATACCTGATATTTCTTTAATTTTATGTAACTTTCTGATAGCTTTATTCGAAAAATTGCAATACTGTGGAAAGAGTTCATATAAGCCGTATAAATCAAGTTCTATTCGTTTTGTTATGATGAATGTAATATAAAATGATTATTCAATTAAAATGACTTACTTTCATGATTTTTTTCTTTTACCATTTAAGAAACATACTCACTTCCAAATTTTTGCTCGCGGTTATAATCAAAAGGGTCTGCATTTACAGAACTGTGATAATCGTGTCAAATTTCATTCCAAACAAGCCATTCAGTCGTAAGGTATTGCATACATAAACTCACGCACACACATAGATATCGTTAAAAATATAGTTTATAAGGATTGTCTTATAGGATTGCCCAAATACTCTAAATCATTCGCATTTATGTTTTAGATTCCACACAATAATTTCCCTGCCCAGTATACGTAAAGAAAAGATAATGTTTCTTTGTTATTACATTTGCTTTGTCTTTTGCAGGCACAGAAATATCGCATCGAGGTTGCTGGCAACTATATTGTACAGTAAGTAAGATTTTGTGTTACCTTTATGTATCACAAGTTGAACAGCTAGTTCAATGCTAATGCTAACTTTCATAAATTTGAGGCAATCAGGCTTATGAATGCATTGAATGTAGCATAACTCCAACTTAATACCAACGTTTAATCAGCAAACTTATGAATGATCAACTGAACCTAATTTAATCATACACACTATGTTTACCAATAACGCAATCTAGTTTTAATTATTATCCATTTTCGTCTTTATACGTGTGTGTGTTCGAATATATAAGATCAATTATGCATAACTGGAGTGACTCTTAAAATTGAAACTCTATATTTGATGAATTTGAGTATTTTGAGAAAATTAAAAATATAGGAAATATTTTAATTAATAAAGTCAGATTATTTTAAAGAACATATTTTACATGAATGAATGGAGCTCTGCTAATCGAAATTATAATAAGTGATTCTTCATTTGCATATTGCAAACTTAAAAAGAAAATGCATGTGTGATGGCAAATAATATCGGATATGTATATGGTCAGAGTATTGGACAACACATTAGATAGACAGATACCAATGGGTGAAACTTTATATAATACAAGTTATTGAGATATATAGGCATATAAAGTTTCTTTAAAAAATCCATCCTCATTCATGTGACAAATGGATATGTATAATGACCAATGAAAACGTGCAAGTCACATACAGGCTATTGAGACATATAAGCATATAAAGTTTCTTAAAAATTGCCGAACTCATTCATGTGCCAAAGGATATGAATAATAACCAATGAAAACGTGCAAGTCACATACAAGCTATTAAAATATATAGGCATATAAAGTTTCTTAAAAAATTGCCATCCTCATTCTTGCGACAAAGGGATACTTATGATGAGCAATGAAAACATGCAAGTCACTGCATACGTGATAGACCTGGCCAATCAAAATTTACATTAGTGGACCATGGACAATCGTGCGTGAAACGCTAAGAGAGTGCGGCTCATCAGAGATTTGAACTAGAGAAACAGGGATAATCGAGAAATATTCTTGCAACTATAGTCACAAGGGAAAATGACCCCTAAGACCTGAAACTCAAGACTAATGATTATCCTGCTATTGTGAGAAAATGAAATTTCTATTCTATGGTTCTAAATAAACATTAATGATCAAAATTGAGAAGACAACAATCTTGTATAACGTTACCACAAGTACTGCAGAATTTATTTCACATAAAATCTATGGGATAAATACTTTTAGAACAAATAAAGTTCATTCTATTCTAAATCACTAAATATTAGACAAGCTATGACCATTGTACTTTTTATTACGGAATACATCCTAGGGGTTCTATATAATATATATTCTATAAGCATGAGGTTCTAATTTATTGTTTTGAAAGTAATTATAAGTTGTATTTGGTTAATAAGTCACGCTAATGCTCAAATATAAATCTGAAATTGACCAAACTATTTGATATTGAATTTTGATTTATGATTTTACAGCATGGAATTAGATTCCTTTCTTTGAAGTATAACTGAAAGGAATACGACTAAAGCCTTAATCGCAATGTATAGATTTTTTGGTGCTTTTTCATATCAACTCATCTTCAGAATATTAGCAGTTGGCATTTAAGATTAGCAGTTGGCATTTAAGCCATTACTGGTCATCGAAAAATAATACCGATAATCCAAAAAAATGGATCAGTCATACACATGGTAGTCCGCAAAACTTCATAAAACCAGTGAAATAAGAAAATAAAATCAATGAAATAGATAAAATTATAGTGATTATGTAAAATATGGTAATATTTAAAATCATTGTTTAAAATACCCAGATAGTCGAAAAAAGACCAATAAAGCACAAAATAATATTATGATGTAAAATATTACACTAAGCAGTAATGAATTTATAAAAGCAAAATCACACGGTGAAATAATAATAGGCGACAAGAATAAACATGTTTACTACCCCGCATAAAGGGATTTTTCTACTTCTGTTAAATTATAATATTTACCATTACGATTATTAGATGAATATCGCTCATGAGCCTCCTTCTTCAAATATTTGTCATGTATGTGTTTTAGTTGTTGTATGTGTTTATTTATTGTTCCCTTTATTCATATTTAGCAGATGTTTGTGTTGGACATCAAAGAATCGGGAAAAAGGGTTCCCCATAGAAGCATTATGGTGTTCTGAACTACCTCTGGTTCGAAGTATATATATGAGAACGTTTCAAAAAGTAAAGGTCGATTGACAATATTACACGAAATAAATATTTTAGATATTTCAAACTCCCGCGACATTTTTAGAAAATATTATGATATTGTCTAATAGATGGCGTGGTATACTTAATTGAAAGGAAAGCATGGTCTACATAGCGGCGCCCTTAGTTGTTTGCACTGTAGAGGGACAGCGAACTATAACTTAGGTTTTTGTGGTCGGACTATGTGAAACCTCATAAAATTCATAAAAAGTGCTGCAATAGCATAGAGATGAATGCTTTGGTGATATAAGACCATGCGAGAGAGTAGATACTTTTAAAAATGGGCAAACATCAATCCATAAAAATCCCTCTGATGCCAATATTCGTATTCGCCACTATTCGGAGTTTAAAATTTCCAATCTTACAGTATCCTCCATACAGATGACTACGCTCCCTCTGATTATCATGCTTTTGAACCTTCGCAGGATACATCGAGAAGACGAAGATTTTGAAATTATATCCAAGCCAAAGAAATGATGCATTCCTAGCTGAAAGCACGACCATATACATTTTTACTTTCCATGTAATACATGGTCCATTTAATACATTTATTTGCGGAATGGCCAGCAATAATTGCCCATATCCCCTTTATTTGAAAAACTCATCGACCAAATTTCACAAAATTTGGTACATAAATCCCTTATGGGTTACCCTGGTGCTGATTAGATTTTGGTAGAATTTGGAAAAGAGAACCTGTCTTTTTGCGAAATGGCCCGCAAAAATCGTTAAAATCTAAAATAAAAGATTACGTATGTTCGAACG
Organism: Amaurobius ferox; assembly: GCA_951213105.1. Taxonomy (NCBI): domain Eukaryota; kingdom Metazoa; phylum Arthropoda; class Arachnida; order Araneae; family Amaurobiidae; genus Amaurobius; species Amaurobius ferox. Next base: position 118,225,814 of record OX578148.1, read on the forward strand.
CCTCAATTAATTGTTTGTGTTACATGCAATTTTTGACGATGAAAGGAATAAGACCAAATCAATTAATCTAGGTCTATCCGTTCTCGAGATATTTTAGATTTTTGCATTTTTTTTCTAAGCGGGTTTTGAGAATAAGTCCAGTTACCAAATGAAAACGAAAGCGAAAGCTGAATTAAAAGCGTAAATTCGGTGTATTTTGAACTAATCATGCGTGTTATTTGGTGCAATTAAGCTAAAACTGCAGGGAAAGTCTGGTGCTGCTCACATCAGATTTTTTTTTTCTGATGGAATAATGAAGTTGGTGCACATATGTTTGAAGTGTATTAAAAACGGGGGTGATAATGCAAACAAGAAAGGTCAATCATGCATAAAGAATTGATTATGAAACCCTTTCCAACTATAATGTAATTTTATTTAAACATCTCTAAAATGCGATACATTCAGCAGTGATATTATTAAAATTATCGCAATACTACAATAATATATTATATTTGAAAATTTCATCAAAAACAAATGAACTTTATTCAAATAACATCATCGAAAAATAAATCGCCTGTTTTCTATATAACAGCAGTGAATATTTCATTCATAAACTTTTTCCATTCCTTTCATTCTGCGGCGATATTTGTAAAATTATCACAATACTACAATAATTTATTTTACTTAAAAACGTAAAACCATGGAGGTAAAATTACTTTCTAACTACATGCTTAGAACTTCATCAAAAAGGCAATAATTTGGAATCGTCTGCTTCTCTATGTAAAATCAATGAATGTGTTATCCATATCAGCTATATTGCAGACTCCAGTGCTAAATAATTTTGCGTTACAGAAATTCAGCAATTCTTATACAACCCACCTTATAGCTTGATGTGTTTACATTTTCCATAGGTGAAAGTTAGGCTTCGTTGTAGAAATGATCAAAGTTTGATGATCATTTAAACTCCAAAATATTGTACTTGCGTTGGCGCAGTATATAGATGTACAGAAAAATAAAAAAAAGAGGTTTAGGACGGATGAAACACTAAATATAAATTAAAAAGAACTTTAAAGATCACGATTTTGACACAAGATGGATGCCATATTTTGTTTTAAAGTGGGTCATGTGATATTTTCATTTTATATGGGTATGATTTTTATTTAAAAAACTACCTAACATATTTTGCTGATTTTTTTTATTTAATGGGATAATTTGAATATTTCCTAAAATTTTCGAAGCAATTTGATAATTTTAAATTCGCTTAAAAAATGTTTGAAAAATTAGGTCCCATACGGTTCAATGTATTTCATTTATTCAATCCGGGTTCAATCCAAAACTAATTTGGTTATATTATTCATTTACATTACAGTATGTCCCACAGACAGTTTCAACAACATACTAATATTTCATTTCGATAAAGTAATTTTTACAGAAGTTATCGTGAAAACAGACAGAAAGACAGACAGAATGAACAAAGTCGTAAACAATTTTCAACTAAGTTGTAAAGTGTTAAATAATGACTTTTTGTTATCTTTAATTGAATCATATATTTCAAAATAATCAATTGCTGTTACTTTTTTACACACTCTTGTATATTAAAACTTTCATTCAAAATGTCGTTTTGGAGGAGTCTTGATCTGGTAATTTCACAACATGTACCTTACTGACTTGCGGCAAATCCGTAAGGATAAACTGCGGCTGTGATAAAGGTATGTATATGTGGTATGTATATTTATGTGGCTATATTCAACGTTTTTGTTATAGGACAGAAATAGTTTAACTCTGATTAAAAAACTTCAAAGTAAACTATTTATTTCAAACGAAATAGCTAATTTCAAACATGGATATATTTTCTCTCGTATCATACACTGTACTACAGTGTCTTGAAGGAATAGTGTGACGACCGATGCGAAAAACTGGTTCCCTAAAAACCGCCTCCACCAGACGGCGTTGGTCTCGAATAAGCGGTAAAAAGCGGAGGAGTTAACATTGAAACTAATGGGAATTTAATGCAAATGAAATGACCGATATCTTTGAAAATAATTGATGAATTTGTGTGAAATTTGGAGTAATTATTGCAAGTGGTATACACAAAAAGTCATTTGATTTTCAGAGAGATTGAGCTAGGGATATATTCGTATTTTTAAGTTTTATTTAACTTTATCTGTGGTCTTTTAAACATTTGAGATCCAAAATAATCAAGTTCATTCATCACACTAACGTGAAATTGGGTATGACGTTTTCTCTTGTGGTACATTTCCGTTCTTTCGATTTTGAAGCTTATCGGGCTAGGCCGTCCTGGGCCTGCCAAAGGACTTTACTTGTTTTTGGTATAACTCGAGAACATATGTATATAAAAATTCGAAATTTAGCATACCCTTGTCATTTGCTGTATATTTTAACTCTTTGGATTAAAAATCTTGTCGATTTAGCCCGTCCTGAACCCAACAAGAGGATTATATCGTTTTTTCGAGAATAACTTAAAAATCGGAGCATCTAAAATGTCTAAATGTAATATATCATTGTCCTTTGTGGTATATTATATTTCTTCGCATATCGAACTTTATCGGGCTAGTCCGTCTTAGCTAGCCATAGAAATTTACTCGCTTTTTGAAAAACTCGATCAAACGTAGCTAAAAAATGTAAATTTAGTATATCATTTACTTTTAGATGGATTTTAATTTAGATTTTGAATCCCCTCGGGGTAGCCCGTCCTGGGCCCCCCAAAAAGAATATATCGTTTTTGAGAATAACTTAAAATTCGGAGTATATAGAATGTCTAAATTTAATATATCATTGTCTTTGTGGTATATATTTCATCGCATTTGGAACCTTATCGCGATAGCCCGTCTTGACCCGCCATAGAAATTTACTCGCTTTTCAAGAATAACTCGATCAAACGGAGTAGCTAAAAAATGTAAATTTTGTATATCATTTCCTTTTGTATGGATTTTTACTTAGATTTTGAACCCCATCGGGCTAGCCCGTTTTGAGTCAGCTGAAGAATGCATTCGTTTTTTAAGAATAACTCGAGAACCGCAATAACTAAAAATTCCAAGTTTAACATGTCGTTGGCTTTTGTGGTATATTTAAGATTCTTTGGATTTGAACTTTATCGGAGGTAGCCCGTCCTGTGCCCGACATAGGAATGGACCGTTTTTTTAGAATAACTGAAAAATCAGGACAACCGGAAAATATAAATTTAGTACATCCTTATCTTTTGGGGAATATTTTAATTCCTCCGATTTTGAACTTTATCGGGGTAGACCGTCATGGGCCCGACATAGGAATGGACCCTTTTTTAGAAAAACTGAAAAATCGGGACAGCTAGAAAAAATAAATTTAGTACATCCTTATCTTTTGGGGAATATTTTAATTCTTTCGATTTTGAACCATATCGGGCGAACCCGTTTTGGGCCTGCCTTAGAAATTCACTTTTTGCGGGGAATAACTCTATAATCGGAGTATCTAAACAACTTGCATTAGCAAAATGCAACTCACAAACCAGAGTTTTTGTTTAGAACTTTATCTGCACTTTGTCCATTTAGCTCTCAGTTCATCGTTGTCAGGAGCTTTAAATAGAGAATATTTGCCTCTGAAATTTTTGTTACCTGTTTTACATTCAGGTACGAAGCAGTGTCTGTCATTCACTTTCTTTTTAGAATTTGGGAACATGCTTCATCGACTATAAAAACTATTAAATATGTTGATAGATCTATTAGAAAACTGATATAGTATGGCTATAAAAACAGCCCTTTTTAATCCACATACAGAAACAAAAATATAGATTTTCAACGTCAATTGCAACGTCAAACATCAACGTCAAACATCAAATGAGTGAAGGCTTGCTGCTTATAGTTTCGAAAAATATTTCCTTCTGAGTGGGTCCATCCTGTCCAATCTCTGAACTAAAAAGAATATTGTACATATGACGGTTCTTAATAAAAACAGATTCGATCTCAGATGCCCAATGTGCTAATGAGATACTTAATATTGTATCTAGAGGCCACCCTGAAGGCAATACAAACTGTCCTTTCCTGGTCCGGCAGGCATTTTTCTTAGTAGCCGGAACATATGAGATACAACAAAATATCTGCTAGACATTATCATACATTATTTTTTTAGGTTTACATGGTAATATGTATCAAAATACAAAAGAAAAGTTTGCTTTTAAAGCATTTGTTCAAGTTATTCATATAATGTTTTTAAAAATTATTGAAAATTTTCAATTTCAAGTAAACAAAATCAATACGTGCGGTCCAAATTTCTGCTAAATAAATAAAATTATCTTCGTAAAAAGCAGAATACAACTCAAAATACTAATATCGACCGGTTTCGAAGGCATAAAACCTTCATCGTCAGATCACTCAGAACCGCTACCTTCACTCGTACTCCCAGTACACCGACCCAACATCCGTGGACAAATTTCGCACTTCTTAGCTCATTTGCATATGGATGTAACTATGTATCTAGGAAAAAAGGGGGTCGGCGATCGAATGGCGTTTATAGTACAAAATTCATTTTTTTTTTAAATATGAACAAGTTTGAGAACTAATGTAATTGTTCGGCAAATTAGGTTTTTTACCACATATCCTATCTCCCATTCCTACGCCACTAATTATTATTATATATACGCCAAAAATATTAAATTCTACCCGAAAAGGAATTAATATACTAAATTTGGATCTTCTATCTGCTCCAGTTTTCGGGTAATTCGAAAAAATGAGTATATTCCTATGGCAGGCCCATCCCGGGCCAGCTGAATGAAGTTCAAAGCCGAAAAAATGAAATATACCACAAAAAACAAGAATATGCAAAACTTGGAAATTTTAGTTACTCCGGTTCTCGAGTTATTCATCAAACACGATAGCATTCCTAAGACGGACTCAAGACGGGCTAGCCCGCTGAGGTTCAAATTATAAATTGTGATAAATCCCAAAAGAAATTGATATACTAAATTTAGATTTTTTAGCTGCTCCGATTTACGAGTTATTCTCGAATGTTCAGAACCCCCCCTAAATTTTCGAATGAAATTTTGAAAAATATCGTTAAAAAATCAAAACCGCTAATAAAGTTACGCAAATAGACATTTCTTATGTAATTTTTCATTAGAAAACGATTGACATAAATTTTAGAACGCGAACCTGAACCGTTCTCGGGATATTGCACATTTTTCAAAAAAATTAACAAAAAGTCATATAAAAAAAATATTTCCTATTGAGAAACAGGTTCACTTTTCATATGTAATACCATGCGATAAATTGGGTGACATCATTCTCGTGGATCTAGATCGTTCCATTCATGAAAAAAGATACTTTAAGTAATATTTTTGTATTTGAACGCCAATAGTCATTTATCTGCTGTAAGAATAACTTATTTCTTCGTCCATAACGCTTGGCGAGATTTTGGCGACGAATTTGGCGCAATGTCGCCAACTTGGCGACTTTTTGAAATGTTGCCAAATTAACGAAAATCTCGCCAACTGGATAAAAATGACGCAAAATCAATGAAAATGACGACTAATTGTCGAAAATTCAATATCTTGGAAAGAATATTAGTATCTACTGTAAGAAAAACCTATTTTTTTTTACTGTAAAAGTAGTAAATTCATTGCATTATATAAGGAAAGTCATGTGGTGTCCACATCAGATTTTTGTTTTAATATTCTTCCAACTATGACTAGAGAACGACTGGACACATGAAATGTGTTTTTATACAACCATGTACAGTATGTACAGTATTATACCATCATGTACAATATTCTAAATTATATTAATTAATTTATTGATAAACAGTCATAGTTACAGCTCATACGATTTATTTTATTATAATTTATCTGTATATTTATATACATAATTTATTCAGTTGTAGTATTTATAACAGTCGAGTGACGTTTTCAAAACCGAAATTGTTTGTTGGCTAATATTAACTATTAAAACTATTAAAAATTAATGCTGTAATAAATTTGTTTTCAGCTATAAATATCTGATAACTTCGAAATAAAGCAATATACGGTGATTGGAGATGAAATATTGTTTTACATACCGAAATTTTCATGTTAACATAACAATAAATTATACGCCGTTTTTATATTTAAATTTAAAAGGGTTTTTGATAGTCAAAATTTTTATTAAGTACGTAGGTGTTACATTTTGTGAACCTCTACAAATTTCGCATCGGTGGCGAGCGAAATTGGGTGGGATTCATATAAAAACATTCAAAATTAAACTTTAACTTTCACGAAAATAATAAAGACCAAAAACCAAGCTTCATAAAACTAAGACCCTCTTAGCTAAAATAAAGATATCAGCAGTAAAACTAATGGGTAAAGCAAAAACAAATGATCAGAGACAAAATGTCAAGCATCCATCAACCATTTAATGGCCGTTCAATTATCCGATTAGCCATGTTTGCTTTGGGGACAAATCGGAACATCTTATTACGTGAGAGGAATAATTTTTTGCATATATTGGAACGTTTCTACTTTACGGTAAAAATTTGGAATTTTATTACTTACAGTGGTGCTGGAATGAAAAGCAAAGCGTATATTTGAAATTAAACACGCTAAACATGTTCGTAATATCGTGAGACGTATACATGTGCATTGTGCCGCCTATAAAACCCACCATTATTTTTTGAGTGAGTTCTTGGAATAAAATACATTAACATCATGCTACACATTTAATTTCATCCATTTTAACTTTAAAATACATATTTATTAGGCACCTTATAATCATAATTATATTACAATAATTATCACATATAATTAAGGAGGCGATTGAGTATGTGAGACCAGGTATATTAATATTCAAACAGGATTATGACCTTTTATAATACCTAATTTGCAAACACCTTCTTGTTCTCTTTAGACGTTTGGGGGTCATTGGTTGTTGCACCACCTTATATATCTGCATACTGACTGCACTGTCAGAGTAACTTGATGTATAATCTAACATGATTGCACTGGCAGAGTAACTGCATAATCTAACATGACTGCACTGTCAGAGTAACCTTCAGTGTGGCACCTTCTGTATGAAACTTTATTCAATATTGTCTATTGAAACTTCTGCCTGTTACCACCTATTTTTGCCTGAGATCTAGATACGCCTCTTCGGCGATCATTTGTTGACCCCAGGGCGACGTGGCTATACGGACTTATTGGTTAAACCTTTAACCAATCCCATGGCTTCATCTTTTGCCTCCAGTAATTTTTCTTGTTCGACCGTACATGTACTCGAAGCCCCATATTTATGGCTTTCCTGACATCTCGGGTCAGAGATGCTGTAAACTGGTATCTATCAGTCTAGGCCCTTTGTATACGCGTCAAAAATCATAAATTTTTATAAACTATACAGTCTAAATGTATCCAGGTCTCACATATTTTTTTAAACTTTTTTGTAATTTTGAAAACAATCAAAGATCAATCCTAAATTTAATAAAATTGTTGAGCTTTAAAGTAAAGTTTAAAACATTGGCATAATAAAAAATTATTTATTGATAATACTCATTATTCGGGATCTTTGAAATCGATTTACACCAGAAATTTGGAGGATTGTACAGAATTAAATTTACGTTGCAAATTTAAGTTTCAGTAATATCTGAAGATAGTAATTTTTAACCTTCAAGCAATAAATTTTTCAAATTTAATTATAAATTATATTACATTTTTAGAATTAATTTAAAACGAACCGTATCAAAATCGGGACTCAATTAAACTTACGGCGATATAAAGTACATTTGTATAATTGCAATTTTCCCCAGTTTGACATTATTTTAAATTATTTTTTCGAATTTAAAATTGCCTATTATCTGTCAGTAAGATTATACAAAATATGATCCTATTTGCTTCGAAATTACTCTACTTGTATTGAAGATCCAGGCCGTCCGACTCATCCAAAGGACTCGAGCAACCGTTCGGACGGCCGGGACAGAAAGTAGTTATACGTATACGCAGTTATACGTATCTAGTTATACGTATTAGTTACACATACTCTACTTGTGTAACTAATATGTATAACTAGTGTAACTAATACATATAAACCTAAAATTTTAAATTTTTGCGAAAAGTGTATTGTAAATAAATATATTTTTGTCCGATTTAAAAAAAAATATATGAAAGTATGAACTTTAATTTTTTTTTTTTTTTTTGCAAAATATTTTCAACTCTTTTAGGTTTAGTACACGAAATAACTGAATAGCTTACTTTTAATGAGAATAAATTGTTTCGTTTCACTTTTTGTGAAGAAAATTCTTAAGGACAGTGATCTATCTCCATCATTTACTTTTCGAGCTACGGCATATTTTCGAAATCGTATGTTTAAAAACCAACCAAAGTATATATAAATAAAATATTAATATTCTCGAATTAATAACGTGAAAATGTTGAAGTATAATTTTTATTTCAGAATGTGGAAAACCTGTTATTTTAATTACAATAAAAATCATAGATCATCCTCAAAAAACGTCTATCTCCCATTATTGAAGAAGATTTACATTTTCACAAACACCTGAATTTATATGTATGTGGTTATATATGTGTATAGAAATTGCAGATGTGTTCTCACAGTAACGCCACCAGAAAAGAAATTAGGAGGTTTATTAACGAAATATTTGATTTCACATTCCACCTAATATTATTTCTGAGAACTTCAATGTGTTCTGATAGATTTCTGGGGGTTATAACCTCAATCCCCTTTGGCGATGCCACTATGTACATGCCTATCGGTGTGTGTGTGTGCGTTCATGAAACACATTCCATGAAATAATGTGGTTTTAGATGGGACTGTACAAATGCATGTGCGTATACGTGTGTGTTCATATACGTTGGTCTGTGTATCTCTGCATATGCTTATGTTTGATCAAGCTTTCTACATAAAAGTTTGCAAGTATACACACAAAGTTCGGTTAAATGTATCGTAAAATTATTGTACAGCGAATACAGTAGATTCGCAGGCAATGGAGATTTAGGGTATATTTTACGTGAAGTAGTAATTTATAGATGTTTACTTTGTAAGGGCATAAACATTTTGTTAATAACTCTGTACCCTAAAAAATGTGTGTAAATACATTACCTGAAATTTTGAAAAGCATTCACAAACTGCTGTTTAGATAAGATTAAAAGTTAAAAAAATACTGAAGAACTTTAGATAAGATTAAAAGTTAAGAAATACTTAAAAAATACTCATTTTTAGTTTATTAGAAGGTAAAACTTTTTAATATAATCTAAAAATCATATTTTTATTGATTTATTTATAATTCAAAGCTATGAATTTGTAAAGAATGCCTGCCAAGTTTTATGAATGAGCAAAAATATCGCTCCCAAGAAATGTTTTTTAAAATTTATTCTGATCACTATCTCATAAACGCATCATCAATGCTGAAAAAATATGCTTAATGCACATGATTCGGTTTACTCAGAATATCATGTACGTAGAATAAAAATCTGATGTGGGCAGCACATGACTTTCCTTATATAATGCAATGAATTTACTACTTTTATAGCAAAAAAATGATTATTTTTATAGTAGATACTTATATTCTTTCCAAGATATTGAATTCTCGTCAATTAGTCGTCATTTCCATTGATTTAGCGCCATTTTTATCCATTTGGCGAGATTTTCGTTAATTTGACAAAATTTAAAAAGTCGCCAAGTTGGCCACATTCCACCAAATTCATCGCCAAAAGCTCGCCAAGTGTTATGGATGCAGAAATAAGTTATTCGTATAGCAGATACATGACTATTAGCGTACGAATACAAAAGCGTTCCTCAAAGTATCTTTTCCCATGAATGGAACGAGCTAGATCGACGAGAATGATGTCACCCGATTTATCGCATGATATTACATATGAAAAGTGAACATGTTTCTCAACAGTTAATATATATATTTTTTAATTTATGGGAATTTTTGATAAATTTATTTGAAAAAAGTGCAATATATCGAGAACGGTTCATGCTAGCGTTCTAAAGTTTATGTAAATCGTTTTCTAAGGAAAAATTACATACGAAATGTCTATTTGTGCAACTTTATTCAAGGTTTTGATTTTTTGATGATTTTTTCAAAATTTCACTCGAAAATTTAGTTGGCTTTTGAGCATTCAATTGTGTTTTAAAACAATAGGCTTCCAATATACGCAGATCGTGAATTTTGTACCAAATGTAATTCCAATCGCTCCATTCGTTTGTGAGATATCGTCTCCACAGGCTCACTGGCATATACACACACACATACTTTGACACACATACACACACACACACACAGACATCACCTCAAAAATGTTTGATTCGTGATCAGGGATGCTTGAAAAGTGCTCTCCCATCGAAAACTCGAATTCGAATTTTCGACCCCATCACAATACTTTCCTTTCCTTATACATTATGCATATAAGGAAAGTAATAAAAAGTGTATAAACGGTTGATTCAAAGATATGGAAGAACAGTGTCAGAATAATATTTTTAGAAAATGATTCTAGAGCCAAATAAGTTAAGACACAAATTCACAAGAACCCGACAGGACGGGTAGTCACTCACAATAAAGAAGTAATATTTGCTGCAATTTTGCGAACTTGAGTGGGAATTGCAATCTATCCACGTAGACGTTATAAAATTCGTTTACAATTTATTATTTTTGTGTGTTATTTTTTTGACAAATTAAAATCGATTTCATGAATTATGAAAGAAATAAAGAGATCAATTTGAGTTTGTAGGGCAATTCATATGCTGACCATATTAGATCTTTTGCATAAGCGAAGGGGGGTGAACTTCATACTGAGTTATACCTTAATTTATGCATCACTGCGTTAGTTAACCCTCTAACTGCGGCAGTACAACAGTTGTACCACTAGAAAGCTAACCGTATGGAACGGCTTTAGGACGACAGTGATCTCACTCTCCTTTTTTTGGACAGGAGAACAGAGAAGTATTGCCTCTCATTGAAATGTATTTGGTATTCTTAGTTTAAGAACTTTAATCCCTGTTTGGGATATGTTTTAGAAAAGGGTTCGGGTTGTAAGGCACAAAACACAAGGTATTTAAATGGAGAGGTGGCATTTTCGGCTATTTTGTCGTTCAGTAGAAATAGTGAACTCTTTGAGCCGAAATGTAAAGGCCAATGTTAGTAAATGGTTTAAAATTTTATAGCATTTAATTGAATAAACAAAAGTTAAATTAAAAAAAATTATAATAATATAATACTTTAAGACCGAGATGGCTAAGTGGTTAAGCCGTTGGGATTGCACCCGATTCGATACCTGACGCCATCTAAAACTATCTCCGCGTATACGCGGAGTATGAGCACGTTAAATATATAGGTCCGATAGTCCATCCAAGAAACTCGCATTACAATATTGGGGACCCGATATTAATCCAATATGAAAATCTGGAAATTTTGAGAATATTGGGCCAATGTTGGACTAATACAGGCTGGTCATTTATAGCCAGTAATAGAATAACAATATATCCCCAACATCTAGCTAGTATCGCGTGCCCATATACCCAAAATAGTTGCAATATTTCCATTGCAACGCTAATAAAAGTGTAATTGGCATCCAATGAAACCCAAATATTGGCGTTCGTTATATTGAAAATATTTTAAATGAAACGCCAAGACAATATTGAAGTGCACCTATTTATGGACTAAATTAGTTGGCACTGTCCCGGCCGTCGAAACCTTTCGGGTAGGTCGGACGGTCTGTAAAAGAAAGAATATATTAATTCAATATATTACTCATGTTTAATATAACCTATAAATTATTTAACAAGCATGCCAATTAAGTAATTTCGTCTGCACTTCCATTTGTAATAAAATTGAATTTAGCAAAGTCCAACCTAATTCATAAGAAAAATATTTACCTCCAGCTTTATTAAAATAATTGCTCGGCACTTTAATTCTGTACTCAAATATTTTCGCTTTTAACTATTTCATTATATTTTGAATTTAGATAAGAAGTGGGGAGGCTGGCTTTAAAGTGAATATTAAAGTTTCTGTTAGAACAACATGTGTTCGAGAAATATTTCAAAATCAATGTTATAATTCTTGATTTGTTTTTACAGTTTGCAAATGCTGTATCATTTGAAAGCATTCAATTATTTTATTGCTGGGCTTAATTAAATGTAGTTGCTATTAAAAATAGGGAAAATATATTAAAACGTTGTTATGAAGGAATTGATTCTCCAAATTATTACCTAGATCAAAATTGGTTGTAATAAAATAAAATACATTCTCTAAAACAGGTAGTAAAATGAAACTTAACCTTTGTTGCGATTTTAAGATTCATGGAAATTGTCTGTGTAACTCTAAATATTACTTATATAAATTGCTGTTAAATAAGTGTTTTATTAATGCACAGATTTTTGCATTTACCTATTTAATGCAAGAATATACACTATATACTCACAAAAAAATTTTGAGGTTTTTTTTTTAAAGGTAGAATCGCGATCTCTTTGTATATATCAGTAAGCGTGAACCGGTTTTTAGCTTTTCAGCTGCCTTCCGATCTAAATAACTGATACCTGCAGTGACAGCAAGGAAACGCGCTCTTTGCCACTATTTGTGAAATTCTGTGGATACCAATACATTTAGGATTATTATGCAGCCAGAAGCCTGGAGGCAATAACTGAAATTTCGAACCAATTGTGTGGTATAAGTGATTTAGTCAGATTCCTCAGAGATTCATTCGATAAATTGCGGAACATAACAAATATTATTACTTCATACATACAGGATGTCCCAAAGCCATTGATATCGGCTTTTATTCCTTAAATATTGATCTTAGACATATATAATAAATTACAAAGTTGCGTAAAAAAGGTACACAATTTTATGAAATCGATTAATAATTTCAAGAGAATTAAATTTTAGGAAACACAAAATTTAAATTTGTATACGGCTCCCGTACAAAAACATTTCCAATGAGTAAAATATGCCCCATACACTAATAAGGTGATGTACAAAATTTCAGCAATTTATCATAAAAAGTCCCTGAGATATGAAAAGACAGAAATGGTGACTTAAACTACTTTTCGATGCATCGACATAGGTTCTCAGAGGGGAAAAACCATGTCGGCAGATCGCGTTTCAGGGGTCATACACAAAATACGAAAGAAAACAATGATTACATAAATAAATAAGAATTTTGCTATTTATTGGTACAAAAGTATCTACACAGTGTAGAAATAAGAACTTTACACAAAGATTGATCTTGTACAAAATGTTTTCCATTCATGCCTAAGATCCATTAAAGATAAGAGGTAGATATTATTTGCCTACGATGCATTTCTGCGTTGAGTCATTTGCACTCTTACTGTAAGCATTTAGTACCTTTTAATTTGTGATTAATCCATCACCAATTTTGTTTAAACATATCTCTGAGAGTTTTTATGATAAAATGCTGAAATTTTGAACATCACCTTATTAGTGTATGGGGCACATTTTACTCATTGAAAATGGTTTTGTACAGGGCCGTATAAAAATTAAAATTTTGTATTTCTTCAAATTTAATCCTCTTAAATTTTTTTTCGATTTTATAAAATTCTGTACCTTTTTTTACACAACTTTGTAATTTATTACATGTGTCTAAGATCAATATTTAAGGAATAAAAGTCGAGGCCAATGCTTTTGGGACACCCTGTATAGTATAGTGTATAAGGAAAGTATTGTGATGGGTGTGGACACCCGACTCACCCTATGGCATGAGCAACTGGTTGAGTGGCCGGCATTGTGATGGGTGTTGTTGTTGAAACCCAGACCGTCCGACCTACCAGAAAGGATTGTGATGGGTGTAAAGAACCTTGCTGTTCCAACAGGGAAACGAACCCTGGATCTCCGAACTGGCCAGGCGACGCACTACCATTGAGTTACCGTTGAGCTACTGGGACGAAAGTGCAAGATCTTATAGTCGAAGTGAACTCTGCATTCTCCACCCTCTAATGTCAGATTGGCGGGCAACTGACAATGTGACTGATCACCTTCTGCTTTTTTTACCCCAGGTTGTCCTACTGAGCTACTGTGACGAAATTTCAAGCTCTTATAGTCGAGATGCACTCTGCATGGGTTTAAATTCGAGATTTTGTCGGTAGAGTACGTTTTAAGCGTCCCCGAATGCAAATAGAACTCTTCTTAAGTACTATGTGTGTTGTTGAGACCCAGACCGTCTGACCTACCAGAAAGGTGTAAGGTAACCGTTTGGACGGCAGGGAAGTGCCACCCAATTTAGACCGGAACCCAGTGGGAGAGGCATTCACAGGGACCATACCCTCCTTCCCCTACCACCATCCTCTCGGAAGGACTTACAGACCCACATGTTTTAACGTGATCATAATCCGCATGAACAAGTACTATGTGTGTGCAGGTATTTATGTAGCATGTGTGTCCCTTGGCGTTAAACAGGTACCTTACACCTTCCGGTAGGTCGCACGTTCTGCATCGAAAGAAAGTACGTATGTGCCTGTGAGTATGTGAATGCAATATCTCAAGAACGGATAGAGTATTTTGAGCGAAATTCAGTACGATTATTACAATCAAGGAATACTGAAACCCTATTTCTTTGAAATATAAGAGTATTCAGAAGACCACAAATTTCTGAAAGAAAATTAAAAAAATACATTAAAAATTCAGAACCTTCAATAATGTTACATGAATACTCATTTTTATGTAATTTTTCATTAAAAAATAAACGACGCACATTTTAAAACGTTAGCTCTAACCGTTCTTGAGATATTGCTCGTTTTTTCAAATAAATTTATCAGTAAATATATATAAAATTAAAAATACGTTAATTATCCTGGAATGTGTTCCTTTTTCATTTGAAATATCATGCAACATATTAGTTTAGATCGGTCTCGTAGATCTAGTTTGTTCCATTTGAGAGAGAACATACTCTTTGAAATAGTTTTGTACTGACACGCAACGATTCGCCAAATGCCATTTATTGGTTTTACCCCCGTCTGCAATGTTGGGCGATAAATTTGGCGACAGTTTGATAAAATATCACCAGCCGACCTTTCAAAAATGTCGTTCAATTTGTTTGATATCAAATAAATTGAACTGTTATTTATTCTAAGTTTATCTCTTAGGGGTAATTTATATTCTTAATTAAAATTATAGTGAGTTTTACTGTTAAAGGGACATGCATATTTTGTTAAGGAGACTATGGAGATCGTAAATTAATTGTGTTTTTCCAGGGGTAATATAATAATTACTTTTCGATGGGGAGAGCATTAATCAGTATGACGGATAATAATTACGTTTCTAATTGTCGTGCTATATTTGCGGAAAATAAAAGTGAATTGTATACATTTAAATATTTTTGCATATTGTTAGTCAAATATGAATGCAAATCTCAACGCTATAAACATTCTGCCGTAGATCTTTTACATCCTTTTCAAAATGAGAATGAGAATGAAGCAAAGTCTATGCATCATGCAGGGAAAGTCATATGCTGCCCACATCACATTTATTTTGCTGCCATTACAGGCATCTGTTATTTCATGCTATAGAGGCATAAAAAATTGAAATCGGTACGCACATACTAGTATCTGCACTGGAAGCGCAATTTTACGTATAAAATATTTATTTTAATAAGGTATCAATTCCCCATTGTCATGTTGTTGACTTGTTTCTTGCCATATGCGGTGTTCTATTGACACTGTTGTTGAACTTTTACATTCGAAATTGTCTTCTACAATTGCGTTCAGTCAGAAGAATATGCATCATTTACATAATCTCCTGCCAATAACTGAACTTGCTGATCTGTCAATATTACAAATAACACATAAATTCAAATTAGAATTTTCTACTAAGTTACAAAGACAAAGAAATTAAAATCTTTCACTGTATTGAACTGCTTATAAAGATATTTTGTTTTCACTGGATCAACTTTAGAAATTACACTTAAGATCTGATAATGTTCGATTTAAATATTTGGGTAATTTCTTTTATCTCATGAAAGATACACAATACAGGGAACGTAATACAGTTATTATCAACGCCCCCCCCCCTTAAACATAAGCTGAATATTAGAAATAATTTTGCTCAAACAGGTGAATTTCAAAAAATTACAAAAAACTCCAATTAATTTCTCAAGAAAGTTGTACCTAAAAAGTATTTGATATATGTAAATTACGTTGTGTTAAATTACCTTTACAACACACATTTGATCTTAGAGATATTCAAAATGACGAAATGGCTTTAAATCTGGTTAAAATCGACAATTTAGTCGTTTGAGATTTATTATAAACTTTTCATTTCCCCAAACCTCAGGCGAGTGAAACGGCTTCTGGTTATTACATGTGGCATCTACACTCTTAGAGGTCTGAATATCAAAATCCGTTTCGAATCTAAGGATATCAGTGACACACATTTTATAGGTCTGGGAATTGCGGTGGGCAATACAATATTTCATCTCCGATCATTTTCAGTTGCATTATTTTCAACGTCAGACATTTTCATTTAAAAGTATATTCCTTGTAAATATACTTTCAATAGTTTTGTTGAAAGAAGTGTTATCAAATGATTTCGGTACGTAAAAAGTAACTCGGTTACTATAGTTACAAAATAGATAAAATTATTTTATCAAAGATAGATCTTAATTAATTCGATTGACAAACCATTCTTAAGAAAATTTAGGGTATTTTTTCCTACACATGATGGTCTGAAAATGAATTTCATCAGTCTAGCCATTCTCAAGTTATACTGGAAAGAATGGTAAAACAAAATAGTCCGAGATTTATCAATTTTTCAAACATAATTCCATAATTTCAGACATTTCTCACTGATTATAGGTCAAATCCAACGTGCATGCATAGATTCAAATTCCTATCTATAACAGTTTGGTCTGCAATTAATTACTGACTCAGTATTATGAAAGTATAAAAAAACAGCAAGGGCCATCGGCCAAAAATATTAGAAGCCAAATCGCCACTCTGGTCAGTGCAAAACAAACAAGCATTTGAATTTTTTGACAGTATGCAATATGAATCAATTGAATATGAATTTGAATATGAATCATTCAATATATGCAAAATAAAAGCACTAAAATTATATGAGAATATATATATATATATATATATATATATATATATATATATATATATAAATATTGTCGCAGATTAGAAAATATGCCATGTAGTTAGTAGAAGATTACATATATATGAGTTTTAAAAATATTTGAATAGATGAAATATAAAATGATTTGAAATATAAAATAAATAATTTGAAATATAAAATAGATGACGTAATAAATTGAAAATATCAATATTCCCCGTAATCTTTATACTAGAAGGTCGTAATTGATTCCAATATATATCATAATATATGCCAATATACCTGTACTACTTATATTCTCATGGATTAGAAGATATACTCGTGCATTTGCAGAAGATTACTCGTACAATGTACAAATATATGAGTTTCAGCAATTCTTGTCATAATAAAACAATGACATAATAACTTGAAAATATGAATAATCCCTGAATCAATAATCCCCGAAAATATAAATAATAATAATTTTTAAACCTGAAGACCGTAATTGATATTATCCAGTCAACAATGCAATGCCAATGAAATTTATTTATTTTATACACATATCTATATTATTCAAATCGGAAAAGATTCAAAGAATATTCAGAAAAATCATATGCCGCATAAATATATTGGATTTACATACGTTGCTAAACAACTTGATATCATTTGCTTCAAATAAATTGATGGAAATTATATCATCTGACAATTGCTTTCTCCATGGAAGTTTTGGCGACATTTTCGTCAATTTAGTGACAATTTAAAAAATCCCCAAATTTATCGCCAAGTGGAACAGTAGAACTGACAGTCTCATTTTGCGACAAATTTACAAAACATCATCACAATGCAACCCCCTAACATAGTACAATTAATTTCATTTATTAAGAGCAATTTTATGAATTTCATGATGTTTTTATGGATTTTCAAACATTTTTATCAATTTGGTGACATTTTAAAAATTCTCTAAATGTATTACTAAGTAGTATGGATGGGCTGACCGACAAATGCTACCGAAACATCATTTCAGTATTTCTAAAAAACAAATTTAATTTCATTGATTTGCGTCGTTTTTATCAATTTGGCGACATTTCCGTCAATTTCTCAACGTTTAAGAAATGTTGCCAAGTTAGCGATATTTCGCCAAATTCGTAGCTCTGAATTTGTAGATCTGAAGAATAAAATATCCTGATCCTGTTTGTATATACTAAATGAAAACACTAAAATTTCATTAGGAGATATACCCGTTCAACTATTTTTCTGTTTCAACAATCGGATAAATGAATGTATTGATTAAACACAATATATGAGTTCATTAGCTACACAAAATATATAAGCTTGAAAACTGTTTGCCAAAATAAATGAAAATGATAAAAGCAGTAAGCAATTAATATAATTAAAAGAAAATGAAACCATTCATTTATAAAATATACTTTTATATCCATTTATTTATAATTCAAATCGAAAAAATTATAATAAATATTAACAAACACATTTAATTTAATTGAGTTGATGAGCAACATGGTATAAGGTAGAATCTTCCTCATAAAATGCGAAATTAAATAACCATTTTGATTTCTTTTTCCTTTTCACTGCTGAGTAAAAGATTGTGAAAAATATACCATGGAGATAATTTTTTCATTTAAATTCATGTTTAAACAATTCATGATTTCAGATAGTGTTTAATTAGCGCAAAAATCTTGCACCAAACTCAGAGATGAAATTTTTATTCACTTTCACGTTTTCAACAAACGGTTTTCAACTTTTTCGTTTGAATAAACCACGGAGTTAGAGATTAGAACTCCTAGGAAAAAGTTTCGTTTCTTATTCATATCTCGACAACCCCGGATCTTAGAAACCCGAAGCTTGGATTAAATTTATGGGGCGCTATTTCAAGGCTATCCACAGAATTTCAATAAATTCGGTTTAGCCTTTCTCCCGTGATGATGAGACAAACGAAATTTCGTTTTTTTTCTTATAGCTCAAGAACCACTGTCCGTAGAAACTCAAAACATGGATTAAATTTTAATTGGGGCTATTTCCAGACCACCCACAAAATTTCATCAAATTCGGTTCATCTGTTCTCCCGTGATGATGGGACAAACAGACAGACATGCAGGCAGACAGATTTTCAATTTTATTTATATAGATAAGCTAAGCTCTAAATTTGGTCCAAATTATTTAGTGCAAAATGTCTAGTCCAAATACCGTCCAATGACAAAAGCTCTCAATCAAAAGTGGATAAAAGGCATTGGTTTTATACATCGGTAAAGCCTTACAAGAGAGAATAAATGAGAAAGGAAAGCAAATCCGTACGACAAGAGGAAAAGGGTTCACAGGTCATTAATTTATAGATTAGTTGCTGTCCAATAGTTACATTAATAAGACGTTTCCTTTGATAAAGAAGAAAATATACATTTTAGCAGATCTGTTTTGGGATTAGATATTTGAGTATATACATACACTGTGCTTAAGTTAGTGGTCACCAATGTGGGGTATGCGAGGCGATATGAAAGGGGATACCTCAGAGAGAATTTATTTATTCTTTTTTCTTTTGCATTTTTTCCAAAGACTAGTTTTTTTATTAAAAGAATAATAATAAAATATCTCTATAAAGAAAGCAGCTGGCACCACCGTCGTCGGTGTTTGTCAGATTTCTCGTAGCCAGAGATTCTTTGTCTCGTACAACAGAGACTGAGGTATACAAAAATATGAAATGTGGTATATTTGTAGTGGAAGACACGTTGAAATAAATATTTTCTTCGATTGGAACTCGTTAAAATTAACCAGTTACTTTTTTTTTCTGTAGACTCTGGACTGTCGTCAGAAAATGCAGTTTTGGTATCCTGTAAATATTTATGGCAATGCGAATTTCAGCCTCAATTGAGGACAGTCAAGTATTTAGATACCATTTAACTAGAGAGAGTGAGGGAGAGGTGAGACGTACCATACAGCATTGGAGACGGAGATATAACTCGACGGAGAAATACAGTTTATTCTACTCTGCAAAAATCCGGAGAACCCAAATCCACCAAAGAAAAATTCTCACCAAATCATTTATCTCACCAAAAAAATGTTTACTATGTGCATCAATCAATATAATTTTGCTATGTCATATTTTAATGTGTAGTAACGCAGTTTGAGAATTCAAAAAGGTGCAAAGCATTACTACGGTAACTATCACCAAAAATATTTATCACAATACGAAAAAAATCTGATGTGGGCAACACATGACTTTCCTTATATAATGTAATGAATTTACTAATTTTACAGTAAAAAAATAGGTGTTTCTTATAGTAGATACTTATATTTTTTCTAAGACATTGAATTTCGGACGATTAGTAGTCATTTTCATTGATTTTTATCCATTTGGCGAGATGTTCATTAATTTGGCAATATTTTTAAAAAAGTCGCCAAGTTGGCGACATGTCTCCAAATTCGTCGCCAAAATCTCTCCAAGCATTATGGATGGAGAAATAAGTTATTCTTATAGCAGATAAATGACTATTGGAGTTCAAATAAAATGTATTACTCAAAGTATCTTTTCTCATGAATGGAACGAGCTAGATCCACGAGGTAAGTGAACATGTTTCTTAATAGAAAATATTTTTTTTTTATTTTATATAATTTTTTTGATATTTTTTTGAAAAATGTACAATATCTCGAGAACGGTTCATGTTAGCGTTTTAAAATTTATATCAATCGCTTTCTAATGAAAAATTACATAAGAAATGTCTATTTGCGTAACTTTATTAGCGGTTTTGATATTTTGGCGATTTTTTCAAAATTTCACTCGAGAATTTAGGGGGTTCTGAATATTCGATTGCGTATAAAAATGCTTCCAGTGTTTATGGATTGTGATTTTTGTACCAAATGTTGTTCGAATCGGTCCATTCGCTCATCAGTTATCGTCTCCACAGACTCACTGACACACACACACACACACACATACTTTCACACACACACACACACACAGACATCACTTTAAAAATGTTTGATTCGTGATCAGGGATGCTTGAAACGTGCTCTCCAGTCGAAAACTCGAATTCGAATTTTCGACCCCGTCACAATGTGGTATCGAGATCTGTGAAAGTATATTTTGTTTTAAAATGCTCTTTTTCATGTCATGTAAATGTAGAATCCCTCAGCCGATTTTCGGTGGAAATAGGTCAAATTGTGGAGTGTTTACGACCTTGAAAAAGCGCGCCTGCCAGCCGGCTGAGAGAAAGAAAAACCGTTGAGTTTTAATTTGGTTTTGTTGATTATTTTCCAATGTTCTGTTTTGTACGTGTGATATGTATATGTGTGTGGTGACGTCAGAAAAAGAAAATGTAGAGGGACGCGCTTGGAAGTAGAGGAGAGCTTACCATGGACGAGAGGGCTGTCGGTCGCATATAGATTTTGTTCCAGTTTAAAAATGAAACTGTTTTAAATTTTAATTTAACTTTACTAAAATTGCTCTCAGGATGTTTTTCGACCGACAGAGCCCCTCCGAACCGAAATTTAGGTTCGTATGTATTTTTCCTTTAATTGGGAGATTGTAAAATTGAATTGCTGGTTATATGTCTAGAGAAATTTTAATGTAAAAAGCCAGCTTAAAAGTAATATATCTGTATCAATCTCCCCTGGCATATTCTATTGTTTGATAAGGTTATTAAATTTGAATAATGTCTATACTTAAAGATTTTCAAGCTGGATATATTGTTTTGAAACAAATTTTAGAAAGACTGACTCATGATTAAAGGAGTTAGAATTGCCTTTTGAAAAATGTGTTTAAGTTTGAAATAATGTCTTATTTGTGCTTCATAGAGTCAATTAAAGAATGTTCCTTTACCATAATGAAATATATAGAGTCTTCTTTTCACTTGTTGTTTTACTTGCTTTTGATTGTTCCCAGCCATTGAGTAGCAGTTTCGCTTCTCACCAGGGAGACGGATTCGTTCTGGAGGTAAGTACTTACCACTAGTTGATAATTGTGTTTATTTCAGTTTCTACATCGTCATTTCGATTTCAAAAAAATATTTGTGTTATTTTCGGTTTCTAAAAATGATTTTGAAATGGCAAGATTGGTACTAGAATAAAAATATATTTGAAATATTTGTGAAAAGAAAGTGTATTTGGTGTATTTATATGTGTATAGATGCAGATATGAATGTGGTCTTTGATACCACCGAAGTAAGTTAGTAGTTATGGTATATTTGAAAATGAAAGTGATTTATGAAATTGCTGCATATTTTTAGTATAAACATTTTCCACAATAAGAACACTTTACAGGACACATTTTCGACTTGATTAGAATAAACATTTGTTAAGAAATAAAATTGAGAACAAAATTAAAAATGTCAGGCAGACAAAGTAGAAGGAAAAGAAATGTGAGAAGTAACTCACAAGTTCAAAGGAACGCGAATAATGCCAGACAAGCGTCACCTTCACCGGTACGCTCCCCTCCTCAGCGTCGGTCACTTTCTGTGAGCACCACTGTGACTGCTAAATCAAATATCGGGAAGACTCAATTTTGGAACTCTGTTCCAGAGTTCTCCGGAGCGGAGGATAGTTCACTTCAATCGTTTTTGGATAGATTGGAGTTGATATCAGAGAATCCGGGATGGACGTCTCAAGAGAAAATTTTTTGTTTGAAAACAAAACTGTCTGGTCCAGGGAGTCGGCTAGTAA
Organism: Amaurobius ferox; assembly: GCA_951213105.1. Classification (NCBI taxonomy): domain Eukaryota; kingdom Metazoa; phylum Arthropoda; class Arachnida; order Araneae; family Amaurobiidae; genus Amaurobius; species Amaurobius ferox. Next base: position 118,248,479 of record OX578148.1, read on the forward strand.
ACGGCATCCCGAATTTAAAGAATTCGAAGAATTATGATGAATTAGTTTCGGCTCTTAGGGATAATTTTGAAAATAAAGAAGATATGGCAAAGCGAATTGCTGAGTTAGTCAACATAAGACAGAAATCGGGAGAAACAGTGCGTCAGTTCGCTGTTCGAATTGAATCAGCTTCGTACGTAGCAGTACCTGAAGAGTTAGAAAAAAACAATAATTACTCCATAAGAAAAGCGCTTTTGAAAAATGCATTCATAAGGGGATTAAATCCTGATTTTAGAAGATTAGTCCTAGCGCAGAATCCGAAAACATTTAAATCAGCTAAAGAGTTAGCGGTGCTTGAAGAGCAGTGTAAAAACGAAAATGAAGAACATCTAGAAGTAAATTCGGTTGAAAAGAAAAATTTAGAAGATGAGAAATTAACAAAATTAGAAAAACTACTTGAAATTCAGAGTAAACAGATCGAAGAATTTAAGGGCGAACTTGAAAGAAGGGACAGACAGGAAGAAAATTGGGAAGACGAAGAAGAAATATGGGAAGAAAACGATAATAGCGTAACACAGAAATCCCCTAGAACACCTAAATTAAGAAATTTTCGATCAAATATGAAGACGTACATATCCCCGGGAAGCAGAAATAGAAGAAAATTTGAAAGAAGAATTCCGGTTACCCCGAAGAGAGAAGAAAGCAGAAATAACTACCGTAGAGAAGTAAATCAGCAGAGAGGATTTTGTGGTTACAGGAAACCTGGTGAAAGAAATAATTTTATTCCGGCTACACCAAGAGCTAGAGGAAATAACAATAATAGAAGAAATACTTTTGACATTTACAAAAGTCCAAATTTTAGAAGAAATAATAGTAATAACACAAATGTCGGCTACAAAAACAATTTTAATGGAAGAAATTTTAGAAAAGACAGATCAGCCAATCAAGTACATTTTGGAAATTTGAACCAAAATTCAAGAAAGAACTTTGGAAATTTTGGTAACACTTATGAAATTAGTACAATTGTACAAAATGTCTCTCAAAATGCAACAAACTTACCAGTCATTTCTGCTAAGCTTGCAGGAAATTCCATAAATATGCTAATTGACACAGGGTCCAGCATAAATATCACATATGAAGAAATTTTAAATTTATTTGACAAAAAACAGTATACAGTGCATAGAAAACCTGCTGTACTGCGTGGATTTAACGGAGGAGATACAATTGTGAATTATAAAATTTCAATTAAATTAACCATACAAGACGAAAATTTTATTCTTGAATTCTGGGTATTGAATTCTCCTGCGCCATCAAATTACAAAGCTATCATTGGAAACTCATTTTTAACAGAAAATAAAGCTGTAATTGATTTTGAAAGCAATAACATGATCATGTGTGGACAAAATATTCCTTTTCGAAGAAGAGAAAACTTTTCCAGTCAGGAATTTTCTCAAGCAAATGTGTGTAGCTTACAAGAAGATAATTATTTGGAAAGACGAAGTTTATGTAGAAATTTTGATCAGAATTTTGGAAATAGAAATGAAAAAGTACATGACAGACAGACATTCACAAATGTAAACAATGCAAATGGGAAGGAAATTCCTTACTTTTTGACCAGACCGAATAACTCAGTTTTGGGACCACCTTTGTACAAAAATACTTTTAATGAGAAGGAAGAAAGAATCAATATTATTAATGAAATTAAAGAAAATAAATTTATTGTAGCAACTATATTTCAGAAAAGTAAGCTTAATCCACTTACTGAATCTTTTGTGAAAATTAGAGTAAATCATAAATTTCAAGAAAATGATACTATTTTGATTGAACCGCTTGAGGGAGAAAAAGAATTTTTTGTGGCAAGAGCAGTGTACAAGACACCTCAGAAAGATTATTTATATGTGAAAATTGCAAATCCTTCTGAAAATGTAATTAATTTGAACAAGAAAATGAAAATTGCAAAATTACAAAGTATTAAAGTACATTACCAGTAAATACAGTAACTGGCCACACACCCATTGAAAATAATGAAAAATTTGAAGCGTGGGGTGGTGACTTTGACTTAAGTCACTTATAAGGAGAGAAGAAGAGGAAGTTATTGGAACTTCTTAAAAAGCATCGTAGAGTTTTTGCAAAGTCGGTTTCAGAAATTGAGGGTTGGGATACAATTTTCCATACAATAAATTTAAAAACTAACATACCAATTAAAAAGAAAAATTACAGAGTGCCTCATCACCTTCAAGAAGAATTAAATAAACAAGTGTCTGAACTACTTGGTGCGGGTATTATTAGGCCCAGTACTTCGCCTTATAATACGCCTGTCCTTTTTGTCAAGAAAGCAGATGGGTCATATCGTTTGGTCTGCGATTTTAGGCAGTTAAATGAAGTCATGATTGATGAGCGATATCCTATACCAAATATCAGTGAATTAATCGATAATTTGGCTGGAGCTACATATTTTTCCACTCTAGACCTTACTTCTGGGTTTTACCAACTTTGTTTGGACCCAAATGACTGTGAAAGGACAGCTTTTTCCACCAACAAAGGCCATTTTGAGTGGTGTCGCACTCCTTTTGGGCTCAAAAATGCCCCTGCATCTTTCCAGAGATTGATGTCATTGGTTTTGGCAGGTGTCTCGAATGTTTACATTGATGATATTATTGTGGCATCCAAGTCCTTTGAAGAACATATACAAAAATTAGAAGAAGTATTTTTGAAATTGAAAGAACATCATTTAAAATTAAAACCATCTAAGTGTTATTTTTTTCGAAGAACAATTAAATATCTGGGATTTTTGGTCTCAGATGGGAAAGTGCAGCCTGATCCACACAATTTGGAAACAATTCAGAAATTTAAGACGCCAAAGTCCATAAAGAATGTGAGGCAGTTCCTGGGTTTAACAGGATTTTATAGAAAATTTGTGAAGAATTTTGCAGATGTTGCTTTACCCCTCACACAACTTTTAAAAACAAAACAAGGTGAAAAATTTAAGTGGAATGAAGCAGCACAAGAATCTTTTGACATCTTGAGGAAAGAACTTTTAAAAGAACCAATTTTAATTTTATCTGATTTTAAAAAGAAATTCATATTGCACACAGATGCATCTAAATATGCACTTGGAGCATATATTTCACAGCAAGATGAAAATGGTTTTTTACACCCTATTTTATATGCCAGCAGGAAGCTAAATGATGCTGAAACCAGATACAGTGTTGTTGAGCGTGAAGCTTTGGCTGTAGTCTGGGCGACAAATTTTTTCAAACACTATTTAATTGGAGCTCACTTCACAATTTATCGTGATCAGCACTCCCTCTCATTTATTTTCAAATTCAAGGATCCAACCTCCAGACTTTCACGTTGGATAGCTTCTCTTTCCCAGTTCGATTATGAGATCATTCATAAGCCAGGAAAGGCGAATGTTGTGGCTGACTACTTATCAAGATGTGTCGGTGACAAAGAAAATCCATTATCAAAGAATTCTGCAAATACAAGAAATTCGGCTAATGCCCAAAAACCAAAGAAAGTCAATAATGCACAAAATCAGAATTCTTCAAAAAGTTCAGAAATTCAACAAGTGAATGCAATTAACACAAACCTAAATGATGAAGAAAATGTTCAAAGTGAAAATTTAGAGCAATTAACAGTGGAACCAACTTTGTTTACTAGAATAGTTAACGCTCAAAAATCTGATAGCAGATGCAACAAAATTAAGAATTTTTTAGAAAAAAATGTGGCTCCATATCCACAGAGATTAACCTTTTTTGAGAAAGAAAATGCATTATGGTGCACTCACAAGCACCCCAAAAGAAGACCCGAATTTAATGAAAGATTGGTAGTACCTCAGTCCTTGGTATCTGAAATTTTGTGGTTGCATCATGACTGTCCTGCATTTGCTCTCTGTGGTTTTCGCAGAACTTTGTCTAGTATCAGCAGAAAGTATTATTGGCAAGACATGTACACTCAAACACAGAATTATGTCAGTTCTTGTGATGTTTGTGTCATGAACCATGGGTTCAGAAATTTTAAAGCACCAGTACAGAAGTTTGATACATCTGATTTCCCCTTCCAAAGAGTAGCGATGGATTGTATAGGTCCTTTTCCAGTTTCAAATTCTGGGAAAAGGTACATTTTAGTCATAACAGACTATTTCACAAGATGGGCAGAAGCTTACCCATTGTCATCTATTACTTCAGAAAGAATTTTGGAATGTTTTGAGAAATTCATATCGTCTCACGGTATTCCCCACCACCTAGTTACTGACAAAGGGTCGAATTTTCTTTCAAAAGCTGCTCAGAGCCTATACAAGAAGTTGGGAATCATCAAACATAGTACCAGTAGCTATCATCCCCAATCTGATGGCCTCTGCGAGAGAGCAAATAAATCTTTGCTCAGAAGTTTGAAGAATCTTGCATATAAAGAAAAAGACGACTGGGATCGTTCAGTTCCTTTTGCCCTTCTGGCCCACAGAAATGCTGTCCATGCATCAACTGGAGAAACTCCTGCATACCTCATGTATGGCAGAGATTTAACAGTACCAAATACCCTTTTAACAGGATTTGCAAGCACAAAATATGAGTCTGTTCATGATTATGGTCAAGATTTGGAATATAGATTAAAGAAAATATATGAAATTGTAAAAGTCAATTTGGATAAAGCACAACAGAGTCAAATGCAACAACAGCATAAAGGTGCAAAACAACCTGTGATTAAAGTAAAGGATCACGTGTATCTATACACACCATATTTACCACGCGACCAGCCCAAGAAACTTTCTTCATATAATAGAGGTCCATTTAGAGTTTTCAAGAAAATCTCTCCAGTTAACTTTATAATACAACATGTTTTGAATCCGAAAAATGAGCAGAGAGTCCATGTCAACAGACTTACATTACTACCACCTAGAAGAGTTGAGCTTCAAACTCTTCCAAAAGATAGTGCACTTGGTCGTGATAAACAAACTGTGTCCTCATCAACTTCGAATGCTTTCCAGCGGCAGAATTCCAGTGTTCCAATTTCCAGTTCTCAAAGCAGTGCAAACAAACAACCTGTTTCCAGTGCTCCAATTTCCAGTTCTCAAAGCAGTGCAAACAAACAACCTGTTTCCAGTGCTCCAATTTCCAGGGATCCAAATAGTGTAAACAAACAACTTTCTTCTTCCAGTCACACATTTTAATTAATCCAGTTTTTCATCTGTGCACAACAGTGTTCAAAATCTTCTTCTTCTGTGATGCAAAATTCCAGTGTTTACAAAATTTGTTTAAGAAATAGTGATACAGTAATTGTTAATGCAGCTTGTTAAATTTTTGGAATCTTGATATTTAAGCTTAATTGATTGATGTGTATAATTTTTCTGAAAGTATTATCTGATTATTGAAGTTTATTATTGTTTATTCTAAATATTTTTATTTACACACATCTCTGCTCAATTGTAATGGAAGATTATTTCATCTGTGAAACATACTTCATCTGTGAAAAATACAAATTTTTTTTTTAATTTTACTGTTTTGAATTTATATACAATTTTAATCTTGTGATTTGTGTGATATCGATTGAAACTCTTCACTCTACAAAATTTTTGATTATCTTTTGATAAACTTTTTGAATCTGGAGATTTGAAACTTTTCGTAATTTTGAACTGTGAAATTTTGTTGATTTGTTTTGAAGTCTTCGAAAAACTTTCCTGTTGAGGATGTGATTGTGTGTGACCAAGGTCATCTGTTTGAGGTTGTGATGGAACCTCTTCTGCAATAATTTTTAATATTTACAATAATTTTAAGTAATTTGAATTCATGTGGTGTTGAAAAAGTTAATTTCAAATGTGCAGAATTTTAATACCTGACATGAAAAACTGTTGTGAAGTGCATGAGTTGACACTTCTGACAACTTACCTGATTTTGACAAAATTTTTGAATATTTCTGTTTTTGAAAATTTATCTCATATATCTTTTTTGTTGCTGCTGTACACATATACCTTTATTTTGATCTGCAATTCAATGTTTACATTTTCACAAGTTCACTTCCCTACTGGTACAAAGAGTACAGTAGTTTCGTCAGTCACCATTGTCCCTTGAGTTCAATGTTGCAAATATTTTTTCTTTTGAGTGAATTGCAGGTGTTTACACAAACAAGCTACACCCTGTGTTTCGAGAGGGATGTGAATGAAGCAATTTAAAATCCCGGCTTTTTGCTGCACCTGGTCGAGGCTGGACAGATCTCGCCGTCGTTTCCAGAGCGGAGGCGAGAAGCGTATCATCTGGAACCCCTGTGTGTTGGAGGAGTGATGTCGTGATGGAAGACTCATCGCTTCGGAGTTGGGTTTCTCATCTTTGCTGAATTGACTTGTGCTTTGGACCGTGGCTGCCCTGTTTTCGCCTGGTTGCACCAGAAGCCCTGCACGCGGGATATTATTTTTTTCATTTTCTACACACCTTTTCTAGTGATGGCAGCCCGTATAGTTCCCGCTGATTTTACACCTTTAAGGAACACATTTTCTGTACAGTCACACAGCAGGAATCTTTAGTGTATTTTACAAGTGTATTTTTTTAAGAATTTGAGAAAGTTTGATAAGAGCATATTATGTGTATTTCAGTGTATTTGCATATGTTTTAACTGTGTGTTTTCTTTTGAAAGGATCCTATAGCAGTTTTTGGACAGCATTGTGTCCTCTCTTTTGGCCATGTTTTGATGTTTTGACTCTTGGACAACGGGGACCCTGATCAAGTCTCTGGACTCCTTGAGTGTGGTGGTGAAAAATTGCCTGCGGCAGTTGCTGCTTCAGCGATTCGCGCTGCTGGAGGTGATGCTCCTACAGGATTCTCTTGGAGAAAATTTTCCTGCCCTGCGGTTGCAAAATTTTTTGCCGGGGGGGGGGAAGATATTTGTGGTATCGAGATCTGTGAAAGTATATTTTGTTTTAAAATGCTCTTTTTCATGTCATGTAAATGTAGAATCCCTCAGCCGATTTTCGGTGGAAATAGGTCAAATTGTGGAGTGTTTGCGACCTTGAAAAGGCGCGCCTGCCAGCCGGCTGAGAGAAAGAAAAACCGTTGAGTTTTAATTTGGTTTTGTTGATTATTTTCCAATGTTCTGTTTTGTACGTGTGATATGTATATGTGTGTGGTGACGTCAGAAAAAGAAAATGTAGAGGGACGCGCTTGGAAGTAGAGGAGAGCTTACCATGGACGAGAGGGCTGTCGGTCGCATATAGATTTTGTTCCAGTTTAAAAATGAAACTGTTTTAAATTTTAATTTAACTTTACTAAAATTGCTCTCAGGATGTTTTTCGACCGACAGAGCCCCTCCGAACCGAAATTTAGGTTCGTATGTATTTTTCCTTTAATTGTGAGATTGTAAAATTGAATTGCTGGTTATATGTCTAGAGAAATTTTAATGTAAAAAGCCAGCTTAAAAGTAATATATCTGTATCAATCTCCCCTGGCATATTCTATTGTTTGATAAGGTTATTAAATTTGAATAATGTCTATACTTAAAGATTTTCAAGCTGGATATATTGTTTTGAAACAAATTTTAGAAAGACTGACTCATGATTAAAGGAGTTAGAATTGCCTTTTGAAAAATGTGTTTAAGTTTGAAATAATGTCTTATTTGTGCTTCATAGAGTCAATTAAAGAATGTTCCTTTACCATAATGAAATATATAGAGTCTTCTTTTCACTTGTTGTTTTACTTGCTTTTGATTGTTCCCAGCCATTGAGTAGCAGTTTCGTTTCTCACCAGGGAGACGGATTCGTTCTGGAGTTAAGTACTTACCACTAGTTGATAATTGTGTTTATTTCAGTTTCTACATTTGTATGTGAAAGCAGAAGAGTCTTTTAAATCATTGAAAACGCTTTTACAACAATACTTTCCTTATACATTATGTATATAAGGAAAGTAATTAAGAAACTGGTATATTTGGTACAGTGTTTTTCAAACTTTTTGGGTTACAGAACCCTTTCAAAATTCAATTTAATGCTGGAATCCCAAAATGAAAAAAGTTCATTTTGGCTTAAATCATGAATTCACTTTTTAAAACTTTTTCATTTTTTTTTAAATTTTCAATTTTATATAACATATTTATCAAAATCATTGAGATTTTTTAGTTACTTTATAATTTAAATATTTTTCTGGTGGTTATTGAGAAAAAGTGATAAAAAAATAATTTATGCATGAAAAATGAGAGAAATGTTTAAAACCAATAAATTTATAATGTTTTAATATTCCGGTAAATTGAAGCAATATACATTTGACCATAAATGAAGATGAAATTTGTATTTCATATTGCCGACCTTCCAATACGTCTTTAGAAACAATAAAGAAAGTTCAATATTTAGTTTTCAGTTATCCTTATTTTTCTCCATTGGTCTCTTGGTATCACTAACATTAACTACTTACATAACTTACTGAATTATATTATAATTGTGTAGAAACTTTTGAAATAAAATAAAAAAGATAAAGCGTAGAAAAAGTGCAAACAACATGAAAATCCATTTGTCACGCAAGAAGACAAATGTAAATGAACTGCAGAATAAAAATGAAGAGACACTATTTATTTCGTAAAAATTTACTTTGGCATGTGAATTACATGCTTACTGTTAAAGAAGTTTTGTCTTAAGTGAGTATTAAAAAACAAATTTCAACCTAACAGAACTATGTATTTAATTTTTGTAATTTAATTATATATATATATATATATATATATATATATATATATATATATATATATATATATAATTGCTTGATTATACAAAGCGATAAAATAAATTTGCAATAGATAGATTACCAGTCCATATTAGAAAATTTAAGTAATAAAAAAATTACGATATTTTCAGCTTTATAAACTTATAATGAACAGCGTGTAAAACTGCTCTAAATTTTCACCACATTATTATCAAACCACAATATTAAAATATTCGCTACATTATTGGTGTCGTGTAGGATAAGGAACACAGCTTTGAAGAGGAAAACATTTTCGTACTAAATAAAAATGAACAACATAATATTTTCGGTCTATAACTGCAGTTCTAAATTGGACTGAATTGAGTTATTTCTACGCTCTACTGTTCTTTAATGCAATCAAGATCTATTTTAATCGAAAATCGCAATTAGAAGTAAATTACTAAACGCGACAAAGACATGAATGGCACAGGGATCTACTCTCTAGCTGGGAACAAACCTGGATCCCATGGTTCTGCTAGATACTGTATGAACTGCTGAATATCTACTGTTAAGCAGGTTCTATGCTAGAAAAATTCCTAGTTTGTTATTTTTTCTGTGTCAGTAAAATAACATCAAGAAAATTTTTCTTACGTCCATATTACGTCAATATGTGCTTGCATGCATTCATGCAACCATTCATCCATCCATACACCTATACATCCATACATACATCTATACATCCATCCATCCATCCATACATTTATGCATACATACATACATCTATACATACATCCATACATACATACATGCATCTATACATCTATCCATCTATACATACATACATACATACATACAAATGGTTGGATTTCTGGTTGGTGCAGCAAGATTCCTTACAATGGCGACTGAACCAATCAATCGGTAGGTTAGTGCAAAGATGTCGGAAGTTTAAATGTAACCCTACTACGAGTAAAATGGATTTAGTGGGCTCCGGTATATTTCGCATCGATTTCAAAATAGGTAGGTCAAAGACCACGCAGGAACCTGGAGGATAAAAATAGAAGCAGGAGGATAACTCGAGGTAAAAATTGCAGGAAGTGGTCAGTGAGATTGCGAGTTTTACGTCAATCTGACATTAAAATGTAGAAAATGCAGAGTCCACTTCGACGATAACACCTTGCAATTCCATCCCATCTCAACCGCGCTGAATGGCCAGTGTGAAAGTCCATGGTTGGATTTCCAGTTGAGACAAAATTTTTTACAGCTTACAAAAAATAAATATTCTAAATACTATTCTATTTCACTTTTGCGATGCTCAAAATTTGCAAATTTTTCGTAAACTTGGATTTAACTTTTTGACCCCAATCACAATAAATTCTCTATTCATTATAGTACGAGTATGTACGTAATGAAAATAAGAATATTGTAACACATTTCTAGTCTAAAAATTGAAAATATTATTCCCGTTAGATAATTAAAAATTCGATAACACTAACTATTTTATAACAAGAGAATGAGCCTGCTTTCTAAACTTTTTTCAGCTATTTTTACCAAAAACATTTGAATACATTTTATGATGATTCCCTTCGGATCAAAGGCATTAAACAGAACTCATAACCTGAGGATCAACAGACCTGAGTTCCTGCGTGACTATATACTTTATAGACAATGTTTATTGATGAAACACTTAACATGAATGGTTTGTATAAAAATATGTAATAGATCAAACTCATTTTTTTAAAAATTTAAAAAAAATATTTAAAAATCTTTATTTTGTCAATAAATGCCATTCCGTATAATTCTTAATGATTTCTTCTGAATAACCAAACATACAGGATAACCGATACAGACAAACTGCTATAATGTGACGATACTGTTTACATAACCTTTGCGATATTTTAAGTTCTATATTTAGACATTTTTTGGTTCTATTTGATCTACAATTTTCTATGGAGAGTGCATAAGGAAGTTATCGTATATAAGAAATATATAAAGGAACTCATCGTATATCTATATAAATAAAAATGAAAATATGTCTGTCTGTCTGTTTGTCACACCATCACGGGAGAACGGCTGAACCGAATTTGATGAAATTTTGTGGGTAGCCCAGAAATAGCCCCACTTAAAATTATATCCGTGTTTTGAGTTTCTACGACCAGTGGTTCTCGAGATATTAGTAAAAAACGAAATTTTCGTTTGTCCCATCATCACGGAAAAACGGCTAAACCGAATTTAATGAAATTTGGTGAATAGCCTTGAAATATCCCCCCATAAATTTTGTCCAAGTTTCGAGTTTCTAAGACCTGGGGTTGTCGAGATATTAATGAAAAACGGAACTTTTTCCTAGGAGTTCTACTCCCTAACTCCGTGGTTTATCCAAACGAAAAGCTTGAAAATCGTTTGAAAGTGAATTAAAATTTAATCTCTGAGTTTGATGGGAGATTTTTTGCGTTAATTAGTCACTTTCTGAAAACATGAATTGTTTGAAACATGATTTAAAGGGGAAATCTATCTCCATGGTTCATGGTTTATTTAAAACAAGCTTTTACGGAACAATGAGAAGTATAGAGAAATCAAAATCGTTATTTAATTTCGCAGTTTATGTTGTAAGACATGCCATATTAAACATGTTATAAGATTCTATCTTATATCATGTTACTCAGAAACGCAATTAAATTAAATCTGTCTGTTAATTTTAATAATTATTTTTTCGATTTGAATAATAAATAAATGGATATAAAAATATATTTTAGAAAAGAACGATTTGATTTTTCTTATAGCATTTTTGACTGGATAATATCAATTACGGTCTTCAGGTTTAAAAATTATTATTATTTATATATTAGGGGATTATTGATTCAAGGATTATTGATATTTTCAAGTTATTATGCAATTATTTTATTATGACAAAAATTGTTTAAACTCATATATTGTATGTTGTACGAATCTTCTACAAATACACGTGTATATCTTTTAATCTACGAGAATATAAGTAGTACAGGTATATTGACATATGTTTTGATATATATTGGCATATATTGGAATCAATTACGACCTTCTGGTATGAAGATTACGGATATTATTGATGTTTTCAATTTATTACGTCATCTCTTTTATTTTGGCAAATATTTTTGAGACGCATATTGTAATACGGGTAATCTTCTACTAACACATTGGCATATTTTCTGATCTGCGACAATATAATTAGTACGGGGTTGCATATATTCATTCAATTCCTATTTTTTCTTCTGTAAATTTGCTTACAAAAGGGGGCAGGATGTTTTATTCTTCAGATCTGATCGTGAAGATAATTTTGCATAGTGAGAACATATATTCTTAAACTTCTCTTTAGGAGCAATAAATTTAATATTTTAACAGAATTTGCACATGATTGCGAACTTTAAGTTTCTTTAAATTATACACTCCGTACGGGGTGTGCTGTTAGTGGTTAATAAATTTTAACATTTTAGGAGGATATATCATGTTGCTCGGCATCGCAATTAAATTAAATGTGTTTGTTAATGTTTTTGTTATTTTTTTTCGATTTAAATAATAAATAAATGGATATAAAAGTATATCTTATGAATGGACGGTTTGATTTTTCTTTTAATTATATTAATTGCTGACTGCGTACATCAATTTCATTTATTTTGGCAAAGAGTTTTCAAGCTTATATCGCATTTAGCTACTAAACTCATATATTGTGTTCAGCCAATAAATTCATATAGCCGATTGTTGAAACAGAAAAAGAGTAGAGCGGGTATATCTTCTAATACAATTGTAGTGTTTTCATTTAGTATATTGAAACGGGATAAGAATGTTTCATTCAGATCTGCAAATTCAAAGCTACGAATTTGGAGGGATATCGCTAATTTGACAACTTTTCTTAAACTTTGCCAAATTGACGGATATGTCGCCAAATTGATATAAACGACACACAAACAGCTGCCATAAACCTTCGGGTTGGTCGTGTGGCTTGGGTCTTCTACATATCAATGAAATTTTTTTTTGTTTTGTTAGAAGAGAGTACTGAAATGATGTTTGGGTAGCATTTATCTGTCAGACCAACCATCCTACATAGTAATACATTTAGCGAATTTTTAAAATGTCACCAAATTGATAAAAATGTTTTCAAATCTATAAAAATATCTTGAAATTGATAAAATTGCGCTACATAAATGATATTAATTGTTTTTTGTTAGGGGATAGTATTGTGATGATATTTCGTCAATTTGTCGCAAAGTGGAACTGTCAGTTCTACAGTCCCACTTGGCGATAAATTTGGCGATTTTTTAAAATGTCGCTAATTTGACGAAACTGTCGCCAAATGTTCCATAGAAATATAACTATTTAGACGATATTTTTTCTACCAATTTATTTGAAGCAAATGATATCATGTCGCTTAGCAACGGATTTAAATCCAATGTGTTTATGCGGCAGACGATTTTTATTAAATCCTTTCCGATTTGAATAATGAAGATATGCATATAAAATAAATTTCATTGCCATTTCATTTTGGACTGGATAATATCAATTATACTCTTCAGGTTTAAACATTATTATTATTGATATTTTCCGGAATTATTGATTCAGGGATTATTGATATTTTTAAGTTATTACGGCATTGTTTTATTGCGGCAAAAATTGCTGACACACGCATATTGTACGTTGTACGAGTAATCTTCTAGGAATGCACGGGTATATCTTCTAACCTACGAGAATATAAGTAGTACAGGTATATTGGCATATATATTGGAATCAAGTACAGTCTTCTGGTATGAAGATTAAGGGGATTAATTATATATTCAATTTATTACGTCGTTTGTTGTATTTTACCAAAAAATATTTGTGACTCATATTGCAAAACGGGTAATCGTCTTCTAATAATCGGACACTATAAGTAGTACGTGTATATCTTCCCATATAATTTTAGCACTTTTATTTTGACATATATTGGAATAAATGACTGTCTTCAGATTTAAAGATTACGGGTTTATTGGTATTTTCAATTTATACATGTAATCTACTAATACAGGTTATATTTTCAAATATTCGCGTATATAATTAGTACGGGTCCCATACAATTTTAACGCTTTTATTTTGCATATATTGATTCAATTTCATATTTTTTTTTATATTTGCTTACATAAGGGGTCCAAGATGTTTTATTCTTCAGATATGTCCATGAAGATAATTTTATATAGCGAGAACAGAGATTCTTAAACTTCTTTTTAGGAGCATTATATTAAATATTTTAACAGAATATTTTGATTAAACATGTCATTTAGTATACTATAAGAATTTGGGCATGATTATGAATTTCAAGTTTCTTTATATTATATACTCCGTACGAAGAACGGGTATGCTGCTAGTAAATCTATATAAATAAAAATGAAAATCTGTCTGTCTGTCTGTCTGTCTGTCTGTCTGTCTGTTTGTCCCATCATCACGGGAGAACGGCTGAACCGAATTTGATGAAATTTTGTGGGTAGCCTAGAAATAACCCCACTTAAAATTTAGTCTGTGTTTTGAGTTTCTACGACCAGTGGTTCTCGAGATATTAGTAAAAAACGAAATTTTCGTTTGTCTCATCATCACGGAAAAATGGCTGAACCGAATTTAATGAAATTTTGTGGATATCCTTGAAATAGCGTCCCATAAATTTTGTCTAAGTTTCGAGTTTCTAAGACCAGGGGTTGTCGAGATATTAATGAAAAACGGAACTTTTTCTTAGGAGATCTACTCTCCAACTCCGTGGTTTATCCAAACGGAAAGGATGAAAATCGTTTGTTTTAAACGCCAAAATGAAATAAAACTGTATTTCCAAGTTTGGTGCAGGATTTTTGCATTAATTAGTCACTATAGGAGAACATAAATTGTTTGAAACATGAATTTAAATGGAAAAATCTACCTCCATGGTTCATCTCTCACAAGCTTTTACTCAACGATGTAAAGTATAAAGAAATCAAAATGGCTATTTAACTTCGCATTTTATGAGGAAGATTCTATCTTATATCATGTTGCTCGGCAATGGAAGGAAATTAAATGTGTTGTTAATATCAATTATTATTATTTTTATTTGTATAATAAATAAATGGATGTAAAAATATATTTTGTAAATGAACGGTTCGATAGTTCTTTTAATTATATATATTGCGGACTGCGTACATCACTTTCATTTATTTTAGCAAAGAGGTTTCAAGCTCATATATTGTGTTTAGCTAATAAACTCATATATTGTGTTTACCCAATAAATTCATTTAGCCGATTGTTGAAGCAGAAAAAGAGTAGAACGGGTGTATGTATCTTCTAATATAATTTTACTGTTTTTATTTAGAATATACAAACGGGATCAGGATATTTTATTCTTCAGATCTGCAAATTCAGAGCTACGAATTTAGAGGAATATCTCTAAATAACTTGGTAACTTTTCTTAAACTTTACCAAATAAGTGGAAATGTCTCCAAATTGATAAAAATGACCCAAATCAATGAAATTAAATTTACTTTTTTAGAATAAAGTACTGAAATGATGTTTCTGTAGCATTTGTCGGTCAGTCCATCCATCCTACTAAGTAACACATTTAAGGAATTTTTTTAATGTCACCAAATTGGTAAAAATATTTCTAAATCCATAAAAATATCATGAAATTGATAAAATCGCGCTTAATAAATGAAATTAATTGTGTTTTGTTAGGGGATAGTATTGTGATGATGTTTTGTCAATTTGTCGCATAATAGGATTATCAGTTCTACAGTCCCACTTGGCGATAAAATTGGCGATTTTTTAAGTTATAGCTAAATTGACGAAAATGTCGCCAAACCTTCCATGGAGATTGCATTATTCAGATGATATGATTTCCATCAATTTATTTAAAGCAATTGATATCATGTCGCTTAGCAACGGATCATCCAATATGTTATGCGGCATATGATTTTTATTAAATCTGTTCCGATTTGAATAGTAAAAATATGTATATAAAATAAATTTCATTGACATTGAATTTTTGACTGGATAATATCAATCACGGTCTTCAGGTTTAAACATCATTATTATTGATATTTTCGGGGACTGTTGATTCAGTGATTACTGATATTTTCAAATTATTATGGAATTGTTTTATTATGACGAAAATTGTTGAAACTCATATATAGTACGTTGTACGAGTAATCTTCTACAAATGCATGGGTATATCTTCCAATCTACGAGAATATAAGTAGTACAGGTATATTGGCATATATTTTGATATATATTGGCATATATTCGAATCAATTACGACCTTCTGGTATTAAGATTACGGGAATTTTGGATACTTTCAATTTTTTATGTCATCTCTTTTATTTTAGCAAATATTTTTGAGACACATATTGCAATACGGGTAAACTTCTACTAACACACTGGCATATTTTCTAATCTGCGACAATATAAGTAGTACGGGGTTGCATATATTGATTCAATTCCTTTTTTTCGCAAATTTGCTTACAAAAGGGGCCAGGATGTTTTATTCTTCAGATCTGCCCGTGAAGATAATTTTGCATAGTGAGAACAGATATTCTTAAACTTCTCTTTATGAGCAATAAATTTAATATTTTAACAGAATTTGCACATGATTGCGAATTATAAATTTCTTTATATTATATACTCCGTACGAAGAACGGGTATGCTGCTAGTAATATATAAGAACGACATCATCATTGCCGTAATACGAGTTAAAGTACATTGTGAAATACGTCAGTATTATGAAAACATAATTTGTTGTTTTGTGAATTAGTTAAGTACTAGAAAGTATGCTCGTCATATGACGAAATTAAAAATTTGCAAAGCATTGCCTCCTACTTAGCGCCATTTTTATCAATTTGGTAATATTTTTATCAATTTGGTGACATTTTCTTCAATCTGGCAATATTTATAAAAGTCGCCAAGTTTGCGATATTCCGCCAAACATTACGGGCGGAGAAATAGGTTATTCTTATTCAAGCAGCAGTGAACACGGAAAGCCAATGGACGTTCGGAAAAAAATAATTTTCACGTGGAGGGTTATGGATATGTTTATGGTCTGGGTTAATATCTAAATTGAAATGTTTGTCCGTTAATAAAACACGTTTGGCAACATTTTACAGCAGCGTTATCCAGAGATAGATAGATAAACAGACAAAATCAAGGTGTTTATATTATTAATATAAATTTTATTGTACCTGACAGTTATTCTGTGATCATGTAAAATAGTTATAGAGAAATTGATTTCAACATATCTCTTCAATTCATGGATGTACTCTCAGGATACAAAAATGAGTTCTAATTTCTTTATAATCTACGCTTTTAGTACGAATTAGCTTAATCACCAATTAGCGCAACCAGGAACGGTATACAGCCAATGACACAATATATACCTTACAAGAGCCCTCAATAACAGTCAGGTACGATAAAACAGCAATTAAATACTATTAAATAGTCAACTCATTAACAAAACAGTAGATTCTGATCTCAAAATACCGATGTATTTCATATTCCACTTTGACTTGTTTTACGTCAACACCGTCCAACTTAACCATATTTTATTTATATACTCTTCATAAAAATCTCTAAAAAGAGGGCGAGGCTTTGAAAGTTATGAAGTTACCGCAAACAATCGCCCGTTTTGAAAAATTCGCCAAATTCGCAATATGTCACCAAATTTGGCGCCACAGCCACGAAAATTGTTCTAAAACCACACAACTCATATCTTCACACATAATAGCAACGGCTGTTTTCTCTTTGTTGAAATACGATGTGCAAAATAAAGAAAAATCGTATGTGTAACACTAATATATATATATATATATATATATATATATATATATATATATATATATATATATATATATATATATATATATATATATAGGATGTCCAGAAAGTTCCGGAACGGCGCAATATCTCGAGAAATACACTTCGGATCAAAAAATAAAAAAACACGTATTCAATATTTTTAGAAAAGCTATCCAATGATACCAAAATTGACCCCCCTTTCCTTGGGGGGACGGGGGGTGGGACAACTTTGAAATATTCAATGGGAACACCCATATTTTAATACAAATTTGGATTCTCCAGAAAAAATTACATACATTTGACCAACGATTTTTGCTCCCACAAACGCCGCTATAATCCAGAAAATGGAAGTGGGGCACACACGTTTAAAAATGGGGAAGTAGCACAGTAGGGGCGATACTTTTCGTGTATGCATGACTGTATACAGAGGGAGTAGCCCGTAGGGGATATTTTATTTTTTTTGCAGGGAAAGCGGGAGCACCCCTGTAACCGAGGAAAAGCAAATGACGTAATTATGGCCAAACAAATCCCGATAGTGACTGTGGTTAATCCCCAAATATTACCTTATTAACTGGATTGGTTTTCGAGATACTACTATAAATTTATAGTTCCAGGCATCATATCGTGGGTGATAGATGGCGCTGTAAATGTTATTTTTCTATCCGAAGTGTATTTTCCGACACATTCCCATTTTTAAACGTTTGTGCCCTACTTCCTTTTTTCTCGATTATAGCGCCGTTTGTGGAAAAAAAAATCAAAAATCGTAGGTCAAATGTATATAATTTTTTCTGGATAATCCAAATCTGCAATAAAAAATGGGGGTTCCCATTGAAGACTTCAAAGTTGCTCCCCCCTCCCCCCAGGAGGGGGGAAGGGGGAGAAACTTTGAAATCTTCGGGTCAATTTTGGTATCATTGGAATAGCTTTTCTAAAAATATTGAATACGTGTTTTTTATATTTTGATCCGAAGTGTATTTCTCGAGATATTGCGCCGTTCCGGAACTGTGTGGACACCCTGTATATATATATATATATATATATATATATGTATACAGTTAGTGACCTATTTATTTTCCCTACAAGGAATGGTAATGGAATAGGGTTTTAAGTCTCAACCCTATTCCATTACCATTCCTTGTAGGGAAAATAAAAAGGTCACTAACTGTCCAACTTTTACCTGTTCTATAATAAACATATTTATAGCTGACGTATAATTAAATTGCCTTTGATTAGAAATATACAATTTACACTAAAGTGGGTCAATGTAGTGGATCGATTAGCATATCCCAATTTTCAACTAATTAATTATACCTTGTCTTTCTCCAATATATAAAGACAGTTTTACTAATTAGTTTCTGGAAAAATGTGTGTGTCAAATTGTTAAGCGTTCCAAAAGTTTGATGAGAAATAAAGCACTCGGTATTGTCTTTTAAAACATATCAATTGATATCCGCGTATTTTTCCTGCTTAAAAAAATCCTTAGAAAAAAATTAATCCAATTAAAATATTGTCCACCGATTTTTTTAACAAATATTTAAAATATTTAATGATTTATTTAATTATGCAAAATACTTTTCTTTTAACAGACATTTACTACATAGACAAAACATTATCCAATAGGAGGCGTCCCTGTAGTTATGATTGTTTTCACTTGACAAATAACAAATGCCAACCATTAATGCGTCCAAATGATGAGTTACGATACTTAATCAAGATAATTATATATTATCCTTTCATATATAGTATATGTAAAGGGAAAGTATACGATGAGGTGATAAATTTGACACTCCAATGTTGATGGGTCTAGATATAATTCTTACGAACACTTACTTTTCACTATGTCCCTGAGTTGAGTGTATCTGTCTGTGGACAAAATATCTCAAATTGATTTAAGCACATTGAAAATGATTTCTTACTATTATTTCAATATAAGACCCGTCAGAGGTAATTTGTTTTTCCAGATGAATGAATCCGAGGAAGACTCAATGTTTCAAACTCAAAAGGAAAAAATTAATTTAAAAATTATTATGCATAATTATAATACAAAAAAAACCTGATGCGGGCAACGCATGACTTTCCTTATGTAATGCAATGAATTTACTAATTTTACAGTAAAAAATAGGTTTTTCTTATAGTGGATACATATATTCTTTCCAAGATACTGAATTTTCGACGATTTGTCGTCATTTTTATCCATTTGGCGAGATTTTTGTTAATTTGGCAACATTTAAAATGTCGCCAATTTGTCGACATTCCACCAAATGCGTCGCCAAAATCTCGCCAAGTATTCTGGATGGAGAAATAAGTTATTCTTATAGCAGATAAATGACTATTGGCGTTCAAATACAAAAGTATTACTCAAAGTACCTTTTCTCATGAATGGAACAAGCTTGATCCATAAGAATGATGTCACCAAATTTATTGCATGATATTACATCTGAAAAGCATGTTGGTGCTAGCGTTCTAAATTTTATGTCAATCGTTTTCTAAGGAAACATTACATAAGAAATGTCTATTTCCGTAACTTTATTAAAGGTTTTGATTTTTTGATGACTTTTTCAAAATTTCCCTCGAAAATTTAGGTGGGTTCTGAACATTCAATTACGTTAAAAAAAACAATAGTCTTCCAGTATTCACGGATTGTGGTTTTTGTAAAATTTCATTCGAATGGCTCCATTCGTTCGTGAGATATCGTTTCCACAGACTTACTGACACACACACACACACACACACACACACACACACACACAGACATCACTTCAAAAATGTTTGATTCGTGATCAGGGATGCTTAAAACGTACTCTTCCGTCGAAAACTCGAATTCCAATTTTCGATCCCGTCACAATACTTTCCTTATACATTAAGTATATAAGGAAACTAATGAATATGATTTTTGATTTAAAATCAAATGGCATCATTTATAGAAATTTTATATTTGTTCGAATTATATGTAATCGAATTATTTGGAGTTTTGACAACACTGTTTTCTATGATGAATAGTGGTAGTATAGTCTACGATATAAAATACGAATAGTTTTCATACCTGATACTGACACAGGGAATAAATATATAGAATATGAATCTATAAGTTGAGCTCAGGTTCAAACTCCAGATATTTGGTCATAAATTTCTAAATGTTTGTCTGGCAAAGCGAATAAAAATAAACCTAAAGAAATGTGCATAGCCGGAAAAGAAAAATCTGTCAGCGAACCTTTACAAATGGGATTCGGGAGTGCTGTTTGGAAAGATTAGTCTGTGGTCAGCGGCGTGTTAATCGATACCGCATCCATATTACTGTAGTTAGAAAGGTAATCCCACTATTTTCTCAAATATATAGTATATTGCACTGAATAAACTAATAATTCTTTCGTATCAACACATATATAGAATATTTATGAGCCCAAGGTGTATAAAGAAATAAAAATAAATGGCAATGACATAAGAAGTCGATAATTTTGTACTTTAAATCGGAACCACGATCATAATGCAGATGAAAGTAGTTTTTATTGTTGGTTTATTATGGCGCCTGTTAAATGTATGTGAAAAATAAAACTTAAAAAACATTTTTCATAAACTGAAAAAAATATACATATATTTATCTGCTGGAATGAATTACCTGGCTTTGCCTGAGTTCTTAATAATAATCTGTAGTAAAGAGTTTAGATAACACCACTCAATTTCCAGGACGTTTATTCAAATAGTGTTATGTATTATTATAAATATAATATTTATTGTTACTACTATTAATAGAAATTTAAACAGTTGTGCAAGTTCTAGCAAAACGCTTATTCGGCACCTTATAGTGCAGGACATTTGACCAATTAAACAAGCAGTTGGTAAAATCAAACATTAATCCTGAATACAATCAGCAGCTATATTTAATTGTATTTTTATATAATGGATTTATCGTGATAATGTAATATTGAAACTATAGTTTCTACAATTTTCTATTGATGACCGTAAACAAAAATTTTCTATGGTTTGCACATGGAAAAAGTTTGTTTTAAATTTAACCCTTTGTAAGGGGTCAACAAACCATATGTGACCACTATAAATAATGCATTTATTATTTCGCGTGCTTTTTAAATTTGTCTTCTGTTTCTTAAACAACCCATTACCACAGGAATTCAGCTCCTGATAATGAAATATTAAACCTTTTATAAAAAAAAAAATGCAGCGTAAAATATAAGACAACACTGCAACGAAAATTTAAAGAAATAAAAGAACTACACGTTATACGAGTATTACAAATGATTTATTATTTATGAAAAACGAAAATCAGCCACTTTTTTTATCAAATTCTTCAAAGTATTTTACTGGCTTTATATTGTCAAGCATTTCAGAAGAATTATGTTCAATGTACTATACAAGCGAATTCAGGGTTCCCTTATTAGTTCTTATGTATTCATTCAACTTTCGACTGAAGTACTCTACTCTATATATGCAAAAGCATGATCTACTAAATTTTATGAAATCAACTATGTACTACAGATTGCGAAATTTTGTAGCGCATCTAGCGGTGAATAGCTGAAATTAGAATTCTTATCTCAGAAACGAGGCAATATAAGTGAAAATTCGCAATAGCACATTCGTAGAGTATTCTCAAATTAGTATGTAAAGTTGTGCAGTTTGCGCATAATATGTACACAAACGACAAATAATAAAGTCAACTTCAGGCGGTAATGATGCATATATCTTATACTTTTTCTTTATAAGTTTTTCTGGAAGAAATGGTGAGATTTAATCACGAAAAAATAATAATGTAAATAAGTTAATTTTAATTTATTTAAAAATTTACGTTGTACATTAGAAAAATGTTGTATAAAAACAGACAAATGACGCAGTAAAATAATTGTCCCTTTGCGTTTATATCAATTTTAATGTATGTGTACATTTATATATGAACCCTACATCGTTCCAAACAAAAAGATAACTTTCTACCACTTTGTAATTGAATTGCTTTGTTTTCGAGATAGAAATTCTAACGTCTTCAATTCGTCACTAGAGGGGGCTACACAATTTCTTAATCCATAGTGCCCTTCTGATAGACTCTATTGCAGCTCAGAACATTTGAATTAGCTGTTGAAGGGGTATAAAATACTTATGAGAGAACCATGTATACGCCATTTTAAAGAATGTAATCGTCATATGTCATTTCACTAAAAAAGGTTTATTGTTGGAGAAAAGAGCAACGTCCTAAGAACATAACTTATGCACATATTTCATTTGTATAAAAATGATTTATTGTTGCAAATAAGAAGCAATGGCTTAAGAACAGACCGTGTGCATATTCCATTTGTATAAAAAATGATTTTTGGTGTTAAAATTGAGCAATGTCTTTACAGAACGTGTGACCATATTTCATTTGTATAAAAATGGTTTATTGTTGAAAAAATAGCAACGTCTTAAGAACAGAACATCGCAATATTACAATATTAAATGCATTGGTCAATTAAATCAATATCATATGTATTTTGCGAGGAAGTTTAAAAGCAAATAATAGCTCGGAAACGCTATATACTAGTAACCTATAAACTTTTATTCGTTTTTTAATACCAAATCACAATATGAATGTTCCATAACTGCATCCATGCATTCATTTCACGTTTTTCATGTCCTCGTCAGAGTAAGTATTCCCTTAATTATTAATGTATTTTTTACATTCTGTAGAGATCTTTTAATGATTGGATATTGAATATGTAACCTATGGAGCTTATTTTGCACTTTTAATAGTTTTAAAACCACGCTCCTTTCTAAGTTAATACTGTACGGAATTCAAATATTATTTTTTAAAAATATTTTTAAATATACTGAAAATACACGTTCCAGAAATTATCAAGATTTTTCCAGAACAGTTTTTGAAATTGAGTTGATCTAAGACCCAATGCAACCGTCTTAAAAAAATTTAATTTTTGGTGACTGCAAAGAAGTTTACTAACGAAAAAGCAAAAAATAAGCAATATACCGCATTTAAATTCATTTATCACACACTCAGAAAATGAAAATGTTGTGCTAAAACTTCCAAATAAAGAAATGTTTTTCTTAACATAGAAATTGTTTAGAAATAATTGTTTCCATTCTGACACTGTACACAAGAGAATTTCAGTACTAGAAAAAAATGATTCAAGTCGTATGACAGTGAAATTGGCATTATTTTAATAACAACGTAATTTAATTTGATTAGCTTCATAGGCACTTTACGAAAAGTATTATTTTATTACTCTTATTCTGTCAAACTTATTATTGAGGTTAAACATTAGTTACGAACAAATAGAAATATTTTTTTGATATAAATAATGTTTTAGTAATATTTCTGGTAGTAAATATCATTCATCATTTTGGGAAGATAAAAATGTCAGAATGAAGCAGCGGAGTTTCATTTAAAAACGTTTATTCAAATGTACTGCTTAAAATTATCTATATTTACGTTTTGAAAATCAATAACGATGAGGAAAGTTAACTGTAACTTGTAAAATTGGATAATTGGATAACGTTAGACTCCATCAGAGTGAATTTCTGCACTTATTATAAGTAATGTTACCGTGTGATCCTGTTTTACCTGCACAGTCTTAGAGACTCAGTCCGGCTGATATATCGCTTCGTTCTACTGAGACAAAAATTAGAAAAATAAATAAATAAAATAAATTACTTAATTTGTACAAAACTAGTTTCAACTGTAACGCTTATATATAAAATTTGTCTAATGTATTTTTTCTTTACAGTGCTCCCAGAATTTTTACAATGACTTGGAATACAAATCGACCACAGGATAGGAAATAACGGATTCAGATTATTCATATCTCCCAGGAAGCACAATATTAAGTTTAAAGAAAAGTCGCCACAGATATTTCAGATATCCCTAGAGATCTAGAATACTGAATCTTGACACTTATATTATCGTCTATGGGACAGAATCTAACGGAGCCGGAAATCCAATTCCTCTTTACCGAAAGCGGATATAATGTTTTTTTTTTCAAATATTTTTCTAGACGCTCCAGAAGCCTCTCCCTTGCTGATTTAGAAGGCTAAATGTTAATATAATTATTTATAGTACCATTCACAAGGCAGAACTTAAATGAACCAAATTTCAGTTCCCCCCCCCCCCATTAATGGAGAAAATATTTTCTTCTTTTCAAAGCCTTAAAAGTTAAGTAAGTAAACAGTAAATAAAATAAATAAATTAATTAAGTAAAACATAATAAACATAATGAATAACTTAATTTGTTCAATTTATTTCACTAAGCTTTACTTAATTTACTTAATTAACTTAACTAATTTAGTTAATTTAATTAATTTATCCTTAAATTACTTAAAAGGCTAAAATTTTACCCACTTACATTATCGACCACAGGACAAAACCATAATGGGTAGATATTTACTATTAAGATAACAATTTTCAACGCCATGCGTCTTACATACTGAAGTAAAATAAATTCCCTGTCTTTGACAGAGAATTTATAAATCCATATAAATTAAAAAAAAAGTATAAATCCATACAGAATCCATTTCTGTATGGATTTCTGTATCCCCATTGTATAAATGCATTCTGCATAAATCCATATCAATTCAAAAAAGGTATAAATGCATTTTTTGAATTGCTGACATCTGAAACAACAACAACAAAAAATTAAACTAGTTATTTGACAGATAATTTTACGCATAGCTCTATTAATAAAACTGTTTACTGATGGCCAGCAAATAAACCACGCTTATCAGATTATTACACTTTTCAATCACATCTGTGATTTCTTAAATATTATAAATAGTTAATACACAGATAAAGTACAATGTAACCGATATTTTTGTTTTATTATCATTTATATACGTATTAGTAATTCGTGTCAGTGTTAAATTAAATCGTCCAAGTGTAAAAAATAAGGACAATGCAATACACATATATCGAAAAGATCCTTATTTATATAATGCTAATATTTTCATATAAATAATGCTCGATTTTAGAGGACACTGTGTGTTCATTTGTCCAGATTTTTTTAAATCGCGGAGATTTGTGTTTGCAACAAAAATATTGGATAATAAAGGTTTTTTTTTCTGTAATAACCGGATCTGAAGGGATTTATATACAGTGTAGTGAATTTGAAACTACAGTGGACTCTCGTTAAGACGGCACCCGTGTAAGATGGATTTCTCGTTATTACGCACAAATACAAATTCCCCGATTAAGGTCTATAGACGTTGCATGTTATAAACATCGCTTATTACGTTCGTTCATTCATTAAGATAGACACATTTTATTTAATTTTTAAATCAGTAGAAGATGTTCCGAAACATACTTTTGAGAAATTGAATAAAATTGAGAATGACATAAAAATAAAATTGTTTACCAATAAGAAAAGAATAAATATTACTTCATTGTAAACGTAGTAATACGTACAACTACATTTTATTTATGCTTTTTTCATTTTTACCTCATTATACATATAAAATATTTTTGATTAAAATTTTCTGTCTTTTTTTAAGGTTGCATTTTTCAATGTAACTAATATATTACATAAAATTAAGGATAACAAACTTCCATTACCGGTTTACTATTTCATTACTATATTACATCAGATTTATGGACTCCTGCTTTAAAGAACTCTCGATGATATATACAATAAATGTTGGCCCTTAACTGTCCGTCGTAACGAGAGACCACTGTATTATAATCATACAACATAAACAAACTACTAACAAAATTCTTGAATGAGAATATAAACCTTTAGTAAATATGCAAAAAATCTTCTAAAATGTTATATAATATGGCAAATACTTAAAAAAAATACATTATAGAAATATTTTGTAATACGCACTTTTTTCAACCAAATATATGATTTAAAAATTAACTATACTGGCTTTTGTGACAATATTATTGGGAGTGATACTTTACTATAGTATATGTAAAGGTAAAGTACTCTCACTACAGTATGAGTATAGTATGCGTTAAGGGAAATTGATACAATGGGATAAAAGAACAATAGTTTTCAGTGTAGGTTACATGTGTGTGTTTGTGAGTCCTGATATCTCTCAAAAAAACAAGGGAATTCAATGAAATTTGGTAAGATTTTTTTCAAAAAGAAAGGCTAATTGATTTTGGTGATGAACGAAAGAGAAATGACCACTTAATGTTTCCTAGATTCTTTAGAGGGACTTATTGATTTTGCAATGAAGCAGAAAAGGGAACGTAATTCTTCCTAGCTTCTTTATACAGGGTGTCCCAAAAAGATTGAAACGCGCTTTAATTCTTTACATGTTGTACATGAGTGGGCAATGTAAATTGCAGAGATATTGAGAGTAAGGTAGGACATAAGACTGCGTTAATGAAATAGTCATCCCATTAATTTTCAAATGGTTACACTTTTTAAATTTTTATGGGACCCCCTTAGACATATTTGGTCAATCAGAAAATGTTTATCTTTAATACAAAAAGATCATTAAAAAACAGCATATCT